>PVJA010021241.1:0-35845 GCA_004027025.1 Myocastor coypus
GAGAGAGAGGGAGAGGAGAGAGGGAGGAGAGAAAGGAGAGAGGAGAGAGGAGAGAGGGAGAGGAGAGAGCGCCACCTATGCTGCGAGCAACTCATCTGCAGTGGTGAGCTCTTTGTAGTCAGGGCCTAGCGTAGGCAGTGGCTGCAGGGCAAGGTGGGCTGCCCTGTGGGCAACATCCTCACCCTACTCCCTGTCTCTCAGCTTGCCCCTGTGGCCCACCAGGAATCCAGATGGGTCAAGGCTGAGTCTCTGCTCCTCTGAGTCCCAGCAAGCCTTGCTCCAGGAGTGGGTGGGGACTGTGGCAGCCTGAGGAGCCAGAGCGCAAGGGTGTGGCCGGAACTCCACCAGGGGACGGCAGATCTTGCGCTTCCCTCTCTTCCCTCCCTGGTGATGTTTACAGGAGGGGGTGGCAGTGGACAAAGAGTAGTTTGCTCTCCAAAATTCACCAAGAAATGAAAAACAGAAAAGGTACCTGAACGTACTAAACACAATAATGTCTGTTTTTATATGTGCTGGACAAAAGGGGTGATAACTATACGGTCATCACTGGCTATTTCTGTGCACAGATATTTTTCTTATTTCTGTAATGAAAAGAAAAACAATAGTGGAGCACTTCGGAAACCGCAGTTGTTTAGATCCGGCTGAGGATTCAGCCGGCAGTTGGAGTGCCCCCGCAGGAAGGCCGATCCACCTGGGAGGGCAGGCGGGGCCCGGGGCCAAGGGTGTTCCTGTATGCTCCCAAGTGGACCTTAACCGGAAGTTCTGGTCATGCATCCTGGCTTGGGGGCACACATGACCAGACTGGTAGATGTCCCTCTGTTTGCACAGGAGACGCTTCAGTGACTATGGTGTGCCAGGGCAGAAGCCCAACTCAGTCTAGTGCCCTAAGGTTGGAGGGTGCATTGAACCTGGAAACCCGACACTGACGTGGTCAGGACACAGATGTTCCTCCCCTCTCAGCTTGACGGCTTGTCTGGCTTTTATCACCAGATGTTTCTGTGGCTCATGATCATTGATGAGCCAACCTGAACGCTAGTCCCAGGAGAGGCTGCGATCCGCTGCCTCAGGTGCCCCTCTTTGAACCCTGATGCCCCAGGAGGAGTGGAGGTTGGTCGGCTTGGTTACTCACACAGGCTCAGAACAGGGCCAGAGCCCAAAGCACCACTGCTGGTCTGGGTTTCTGTGGACAGTGGGAGGCAGGAAGAGCTGCTCTGGGCCTGGGTGGATGGACTGCAGGAGGGAGCAGGAAGCGCCCCTGTGCTAGGCCTGAAGCCGTCCTAGGAATACATACAGTGGGCTGGGAATGTAACTCAGCAGAACAAGGGCCTACCTGGAAAGCTCAGAGCTCTGAGCTTGATCCGTGGCACCACAGAAATAATCAATCAATCAATCAATCAATCAATCGCTGAGGCAGGAGGATCAGTGCGAGTTTGAGACCAGCCTGGGCTACAAAAGTGAGCTCAAGGCCAGCCTGAACTGCATAGTGAGACCCTGTCTCAAAAAGACAAAAAAAATGTTTATCACAGAAAATGATAAATGCTAAGACATTAGAGTGGTCATGCACCCTTCTATCACCTGCAAGCTAGAAGCCTAAGCGGGGGGCCTCCATCAAGTTAAGAGGTCGCTTGGGGGGATGCATGGAAAGAGCAGGTTTGCAAGCCACCTCTCCCCCTACCCAGATCCCTGGGGCCTGCCTCTCCAGAGGGGCTGGGTAGGTCTCCAGAAGGTGGAAAGGTGTAGCTGCTCTCTCGCCCTCCACAGAAGCCACAAAGCCTTGATGTGTTCGCAGGGCAGAGCTAAGTGCAAGCCTAATGCCTCCGATCAATACCTTGCCGACCTTAGGAAGACTGGAAAGGAAGCCACTGTTAGCTAGTGATTCTGCCTTTAGAAGTATAGGTGAGGCTGGCCGACTCCCAGAGAAGCCCAGAAGTCTTCCCTGAATCAGGCCAGCTAGCTATAGGGTATTCTCTCTCTCCCTCTTGGGGCCCTGAGTAACAGGAATGTAGGGATCTTCTTAGTGTAGTTAATGGGTTTTGATGATCTCTTTGCTATGTTTATCTACTTAATTAATGTGATCTTTTCCTAGGAGCTTAAAATTACCCTAACATAACGGTTCTTTCTTTCCTCTCTTCCTGCTTTTTGCCTCTCTTTTTGTTCTCTTTCTTAAAATGTCCACTTCATTTCCAGTGCCTGTGTATTTGTTAAACTAATGAAAACAAAGATGCCTACTTTCATGTAATCTTTATCTTAGCATCTGAGACTGCTTTTTTAAAAAAAATTATCTAAATCCAAGTTACAATCCCACTTCATTTTGAATTGCACACTGTATCTGTGTGCCAGACATAAAAATGCTAAAACATCATTGGCCGTTGTGTAAGGTGGATACTAGCTAGCATCACTCACCCCTCCTCAGGCCCACGTAGGGGCCTCAGTCTTATTCTTATATGACTAAAGAGCAGACTGGGGGTTATATGTCTCAGGTGTTATCCACGTCTGTCGTTGACATTCAGGTTGAAGGCAAAAAGAAGAAAAAGATGTCAAGAAATATGACAGCGGAGGGACGAGTGACACCTATGGATGAACTGATCTGAATGCAGAGTTCACAGGCTGTCTTTCAGGGACACTCTTAGAAGTTGCATGTGAAACTAAAATCTCTCTCTCTCTCTCTCTCTCTCTCTCTCTCTCTCTCATTTTTTCAGTACTGCTGGTCAAACTCAGAACCTTGTGCTTTCCAGGCAGGCTCTTAAGCTACTGAGCTATGTCCCTGGCCCTTCTCTTTTTCTTTTCCTTCTTTTTCTTTTCTTTTTTTGAGACAAGGTAACAAGGTCTCATGTAGTTCAGGTTGGACTTGAAGTCATTATATAGCCCAGGATGGCCTTGAACCTTTGCTGACCCTCTGCCTCAGACTCCCAAGTGCAGGGATTACAGGCATCTACCACCAGGCCGGGCTGAAACCCTACTGTGAATTGTTTAGTAACTAAAGTGTATCTGTTAGGACTCTCACACATTATTGGCTAGCATGCACGCAAGCTGCTGAGCACCCCATGATCCCCGATGGAGGTTAGATGCCTCCCTTTGTGGGCTCTGAAGGGGTTGAGCTGGCCAGCAAAAAGTGGGCTAGAAGCGGAGGTCTCTCTGTTTGGGGTGCCAGAGGGAACCAGCAAGCTGAAAGTGAAACACTGGGGAGCCCAAGAGACTGGGAGGGGGTGCTGGGGGCTGCTGGGGTGTCGTGGAGATTGGGGGGTATAAAAGTCAGAAGCAGGTTGTAGAAGAAATGGTAGGTGTGGGTGATACCTGGGGCAGCTACCGCAAGCAGGCGCAGAGCAGGCATCCTGACTCCCAGGGCTCCCGAGGCCTAGGTCTTCCCCTCCCCATCTCAGCACCTGAGGGCCCCTTGCACAGCATGCCAGAGTGACATTAGGATGCATCTGTCGGTTTTCACTCATGGGGCTGGAGCTGATCTTCCTCCCTAGGGCAAGCATGAGAGCCAGGGAGTAGGAACAGAAATGTTTTTGTCGTTTTAGACCATACCTGGCTCGTGGCAATTTGCTGCACAGCTAGTACAAAACTAATATATTGATGCATAACATATTTTTGGCGTCAGACGCATGAGCACAGAGCTGCAGCGAGGGGTTGGTGTTAGGACGTTCGCAAGGTGATGAGCGCACACAGAAAAGCATTGCTAGCGCGTTTTCCTCCGTCGTCTAGGAAACAGTCTGCGCAACTGTGAGACCAGTCAAACAAATATTTTCTTTGCATTCATCGTAGGGTCAGGGAGCATAAAAATGCTGGCTACTCTTTCATCCTCTGCACACCCTTACATCAGCAGCACAGTTCTTGTGCACTTTTCTGTGTCTTTTTCTTTTTCGTGATGCGGGAGATTAAGCCTGGAGCTCTGGCCTCAGCTCCTCTTCTATTCTGTAATTTGAGACAGGATTCCCTACATTGCCCAAACTGGGCTTGAACTTCTGATCCTCCTGGCTGGGACTACAGGAGTGTGCCACTCTGTCCCACCTCAGTTTCTCCTTCTTCAGCTCCTACCCCAGCATCCTAAAGAGTCAGCATCACGTGACCAGGAGGAAAGATGGCCTGTGTGCAATGATGAACCCTGTCACTGGAAGGGCAACGCCGGCCATAAGGGAAAGAAGAGCTCACCAGGTGGCTCCTGAGAAGAGGGTGCCGCTGAGGATTCCGGGGAGAGGGGACGGCGACGCAGCGGCCCCTGGATGGGAAAGGAGGTTGTGCAGGGCGGGAGGAGGCAGAGACATTGCTCCGGTGAAGTCAGACCCTGACCCCAAGCTGACTTTCACATTCAGAGCTGACTGACTGATGTGATGCCAAGTCTGCAGGAGGAAGGACGCAGCAGCCTCGGCAGGGGAGGACAGAGGCGACTCCCCAGGACATCCCTGAGGGGCCTGCTTGGGTGGCTCCACAGGAGGAAGTGAGTACTCGGACTCTTCAGGGAGTGTGGGACACAGGGGCTCAGTGGACATCTGCCCATCTGAAATATGGTTGGTGGGGCTACCCCTACCATAGGCTCTGGGCAAATTCCTCACAGTGAGCCTAGCACTCGGCCTACTGTCCTCCTAGCAGTCAAACTGTTGGATCCTGAGTGACGAACACCCTGTTTGGCTCCTTGGCCTATGGGTTAAGTAAGCGCCACCACTTAGGAGCCTCTAATACTACCCACACTCTTGGCTGATGCAGTAAACCAAAGCAGTGGTGCGCTGCCGAGATGCAAGCCTCCAGGCAAGCCTAAGCAGGCAGGGTTGTGGTCCTTCCATCGTATCTGGCCTGCTAGGCAACCTGGCACCTGCGCCCTGGATGGCAGAGGGCCATGAGCTCTACCCGGCTGCGCAGAGCTGACAAGTGGCTGACGGACCAAAGTGGCGAGGCATGTGCTCTTTTAATATTCTCAAGAGGAACAGTTTGTTTTCATGCGGATGGACACTTCACTCGCTGCTGTGCTCTCAGGCTCCATGAATGCTTCCATCCTGGGGTGGGTGCAGGACAGTGTGGGGAAATCTTTCCATTGGGTGCTGGCTACATGGACCTGTAACATCAATGGCTGCGCACAGCAGGCTTGGAAGTATGGGGAGAATCGGGCCCCTCGGCGATGCACTGGGGTCTGCTCCTCAGAGCTGCAGTGAGACGCCGCCTCCACGCTGGACCACACTTCTTGCTTTCTTATCCCCTGCCGTGAAGGAGGTGTTGTGTCTGTCTGTGTCCTGCTCCGGAGGATTGCGACAGTGGAACGCAGACAGGCAGGGACAGGCAAGAAAGTTGCCAGAAATAGAGAGGAAGGGAGGTAGCAATGGGTCCGAACCTGGTCTAAAACCACTGCCAAAAAGCACAGGTTCACCCTAACGTATGAAAATAGCAAAATAGTATTGGAGTTTGGAGGATAGACTGCAGACAGGAGGGCTGAAATGTGCTTGTCTTGGAGGATATTCTTGGGGAAAAATGTACCTTCTGGGGAAGAAAAGGCAAAGCAAAAAGGAAGGGACGTTGGTCAATACCTAAAACTATGTGCGCCTGACCTTTGCGTCTAGAAATTCCACCTCCTGGAATCCAGCCCCGAGATGTGGAATGCGCAGGCCTTCCTGAGGTATGCAGTGCTCACCGCTTGGCCTCTCGGTGGGGCGGCTGCATGCTGGTCTAGATACAGAGCTGCCCAACCTGTAAACCAAGCTTGGTGCTGGGTGCTTGAGTGCTCTGTGTGCCCGTGGGTGTGAGCCTAGTGCAGGGCTCAGGGGCAACTGCTGTGGGTGTCCTGTGGGTTGGGCACTCTGCTTGTGCCTGCTCACTGCAAAATATGGGAAGGAATCTCAACTGTCTACACAGAGCAAAGTGCTGTAGTTGGCCAGCATCAGTGCTGTGGAGTGGCGTGCTGTGCAGATGTGGGAGCAAGCAGGGAAGAGCGTTCTGGCCTGCTGTGGAGTGATTTCCAAGATCAGCCAGGTTAGGAAAGGTCTAAGAAGCCTATATTGCTCTAGCCGTCAAGGAGAAAATGAGGATTCTCTAAGAAAACATACATGTACCTGTTCCTCTGTGACAAAGGAATGTAAAGGGTAAACTAGAAGATAGTGAAATTGGTTACATCCAGATGTGTGGTGGAAACAGCGAGGGGTGAGCGGTATCACTGGAAACACCACCGCAAAAAGGGGATGGGTGCTGAGCTAAGTAGAACGGCACTTAGAACTGCGCTGGTTCTGGCTCTCGGAACCACAGTTGGCAACTCCCAAATAAAATAATGGAGAGAGGACAAAATGAAATGCCAGCAAGTGTCGAATGGGCTAAGTGGCAGCACAGGGGAACGCCATAGCCGCACTGAAGTGGGTGGGAAAGAAAGGCACTCGCCCACGGCACCTTGGAAGACAGGGCTTGGCTCTCGCAACTGATGACACGAAGACAAAAAGAAGTGTGCTCCCGCCGGTGCGTTTGGCTTTCTCAGTGGAGTGGCTTGGCAATTCTGAAACTTCTTTATATGTCTAATATGATAGAGCACATACGTACATTTACTGAGGGTAATGACAGCCCGGGCTCTGATTGTTGGAGAAAGGAGTCACGGAAAGGACAGGGTGGGAAGGAGGCTAACTGAGCCCTGTGATGCTGGGTTCCAATGGAAGGTTTCATAGGAACTCATGGTTTCTAACCGCTCTGCAGAGGGACAGGTGCATAGCTTGCTGCAGCACACCTGTGGTGGATTACCTAATAATGGCCACCTGGTAATGCCCAGCTACGATGAATCTATGCTGTTGGGCATGCAGGGCCCACCTGAGGACTGTTGCCAACAGTATCAAATCAAAAGAGTCGGAACAGAAGACGGCGCTGTGGTTCTCCTGGAGAAGCTTGTCATGCTGGCTTCCCGTGCGAACTCAGCTGTTCTCATCATCACCGAAGGAGCGTGGGTCCCACTGTCACTGGGCACGGCTGTGCTCTGGTCCTCACCTAAGCATTGCTTCCTGGCTCCAGCGAAGACCCCTCATCTGCCGACACGGACGCTTCGCTCCACTGGCACAGACTTTCTTACACTACTGACCTTTAGGTCTTCGCAGTGCAGTTCCTCGGAATGGACTCACAGGAGATACTGCCAGAGGCTCTTGGCCTCCAGCTTGGTGTCGAGTGCATGGACAGATCTTTGGCGCCCTTCTGCATTTGATTTTTTGGGTGAATATTCTAAAATAATCCTATATAAAAAAAATAAAAAGAAGTAAAATAATCCTATATGTTATGTGTCTTATGTTAAATCTATTCCTTTATTTATTTATTTATTGTCTTTTTTTGAGACAGGGTCTCTTGCTCTGCAGCTCAGGCTGGCCTTCGGCTCACTTTTGTAGCCCAGGTTAGTCTCGAACTCCCACCGATCCTCCTGCCTCAGCCTCCCAAGTGCTGGGATTACAGGAGTGCGCCACCACGCCCGGCTGAAATCTATTCCTTTCTGAACTCTGACTACAGCAACATGCACTTTTGAGCTTTATCCATGGGAAGAGAAGACAGTCCCATTGAATGAACACACCGAGTGGCTGGATCTGGGGGTCTGAATGCCATCTTCCAATAGAAGGGACCCACAGTCTCAGCATCTGGCATGGAAACACAAGAAGGACCTGAATGTCTTACGGTTTCATTTAGTGAATAAAAAATGAGGGAGGCACACCAGGAAGTGATGGGAACCAGCCTGAAGTACCTGTAGGGCCTGGCTATGGAAGGCTGGGCAACCTGGCGACGATGGTGGAGCAGAGCGCAGGAGAAGCAGCACCGTAGATCCCAGGTAACACAGCAGAAGGAAGGAGACAAATAGGAAATCCCTGATAGGCAGCCCCTCCCCCTGTAATAAGCAAACTCATTGGTGGGTGTTACAGCTAGAGAGAACATCTGATTAGAAATAGGGTATTTGCATAGACTTCAAGTCATTTGCATAGACATTTACTACCAAGGGAGAGGAAATGATTCTACAGTGGAGAACCTGGTAGACACCACCTTATCTCATGATCTAAGCTATTACCAGTCATAAATTAGTACATGGACCATCTGAGGAGCACCTCAAATCACTTTTGTGCATCTTTGTGTAAGATCCATGACCTCAATCTAATCAGAAGGCAGACCCCGGGCTGGTAGGATGGCTCAGCAGTCTAAAGCGCTTGCTTAGGCAAGTTTAAGCAACCTCAGGGACCGTGGTTTGATCCCTGGCACCACATGCTGCCCAGCCCCACCCCCAGGGCAGGCTATGCCAGCCATCACACACACACACACACACACACACACACACACACACAAATGCCACAAATGTGGAGCACCATTCAAAATGACTGATATCTTTGCAAGTATCAAGGTCACAAAAGATGAAAAGACTAAGGAGATACCATGGGTTGGAGAACTAAATGCAAGGTGGATGGCACCAAACACAAAGTCTAAATGTAAGACCCATTGTGATATATCATGGATATTTCAAAGAATAATAACAGAAAAGCCAGAGAAGTCTGAACACTGTGTATAGGTTTATTAATAGCCATAGACTAGTGCTGCTTCCTTATTTACCTTAATCATTCTATGGTTGTGCAAGATTAACCTAGGAAAAGCCAGAGGCAGGCTCAAGAGAACTCTAAATTCTCTCATTGTGCAAGTTTTCTGTAAGTTCCAAGTTATTTCAAATTAAAATTATGAGGGACTGGAGAGATAGTTCAGGAGACTAAAGCACCTGCTTAGGTAAGTTTAGGCAAACTTTGGCAAGCTTAGGCAAGCATAGGGACCATGGTTTGATCTCTGGCACCGCATGCCATGCCAGCTCCCTCCCTAGGGCAGGCTGAGCCAGCCACAAAACAATAAAATTATGAAATACTACACACATGTTAAGTATCTCCTGTATGACAGGTCCAGCTCTTCATGGTAGAGGCACAGCAGCAGACAGCATGAGGTCTCTGGCTGTGTGAAATTGATCTCATTGGTCTCCTGACAGTCACTGACCATCTGCAATAAGGACGCTGAGGCCAGTGCCCTTTTGCAGACTGAATCATTGTGACTCAAGGTTTACATAATTAATTTACAGGGCTCTTGACTGCTATCTCAATGATTTTACAGAAGAGAACATACAAGCGGGGAGATGATATTATTGCCAAATAGTTTGGTATTTATATGCTCATTTTCAAAATTGCATGGTTACTCAGTCGTCTTGATGGACATAGTCTAATTTCAACTTTATGTAGTTCTTCTAAAACTAAACAGTGCTGATAAGGTTGATGAGCAATAAGGCACACTTACCTGAACTGTACTTGGTATGTGCTGATAGATACTGAAAGAATGATTCATAATATTTAAGCTTATGATTTATATCTGAATGGTGACTTCATTGCTAGCACTCACCTTTATAATTCTTCATAATGCATGATTCTGCTGCTCTTTGACCAGTAGATCAAAAAGGAAGGAAGGACTATAGAAGCCCATGTATGTGTTCAATTCATTCATGCAAGTCGTGTGCAGTCACCATGTCCTGGGGCCTAGGGTGTGCAGGCCCAGTGAGTCCAGCTGGCTGAAACCTTAGCACAGTACGGGTTCTTTTCAGTGACCAAAGGGCCAGCAGCCAAGAGAGAGCAATGGAGAAACCATGGAAGATGAAACCCAGCTGGTGGAGGGGACCAACACTGGAGTCTGTGTCACTGTCCTGCCGCTTACCCAAACTTTTCCCTCTATAGCATGATCAGGTCTTGGCAAATCAATTATTTGAAGGAGAGGAGAAATGTTTGATTTTTTCCAAGGATTTGAGCACTTTTATTAGCTCTATGAAGAAGTCCATCTTTTTTTTTTTTTTTTTTTTGTCTTTTTTGAGACAGGGTCTCGCTATGCAGTTGAGGCTGGCCTTGAGCTCACTTTTATACCCAGACTGGTCTCGAACTCACACCGATCCTCTGCCTCAGCCTCCCGAGTGCTGGGATTACAGGTGTGCGCCACCATGCCTGGCAGAAGTCCATCTTGTGAGCCTGTGCAGCTCCTAAGTCTCTCAGTGTTAAACTGTAAAGAGACTCAGTCTGCGGAAGCAGTTCCAGGTGTGTCTTTGTTCCCATAACATGCCATGTAATTGAATTAAAGTAAAATTAAATCTGTATAGTTGGCTCCAGCTTCTCTTGCATATGGCACAAATTGATGATGGCTAAGGCTGCCTTGGACCAAGTACTAAAGCCATCAGATGAAGTACCTTGTACTAAGAAAAGAACTAAGAACACGAGTTAAGTGTATTTCACAAGAACATTAGCAGTGTTGTACGTTTCCTCCATGAAGGCATGCAGCGTGTGTGCGTATTTCACAAACTCTTCAAACTAATGCATCAGTGGGTCTTGGCCACATTTCTGCATTGGCTTAAATGATCTCTTGGCACCATGGCCTAAGCCAACCACTGCCTCATCTCTCTCTCTCTCTTTCTCTCTCTCTCTCTCTCTCTCTCTCTCTCTCTCTCCTATTGTTATTTTTTTTTTTTTTAATTAAGATCTCACTACATAGTTTAGTCAGGCTGGCTTCAAGCTTGCCGGGCTGCTCCCGCCTTGCCTCTTGGGTGCTTTGACTACAGGTGCATGTCACCATGCCCAGCTCATGTCCTCCTCTAGATGTTCCAGCTGTGGTGGCAATCTCAAGAGTTCCAAATTCAACCTGAACTCAGTCGGCTGGCAGTAGCCAGGCCTCGGTAGGATGGGTGTCTTTCTGACACTATCTTCACTTGGCTTCCTGGCCTAAACCACTGGCTTAGGACTGCTGGCATTTCTTCATTTGTGCAGTAAAAAATTTTCCTCAAAATTGTTTGGTTTTGCTTCCAGGGAGGCAGTAATCAACATACATGTACAGCTATGAAGGAGCAATGACAAAGTAAGTAGCACTAACCTGTACTGACTGTTCACAAGAGCCAAGTGCTGCATTAAGACATGTGCAGGTTGCTTCACTGACTTGCCTGATAACTAACTTGGTGGAGCAAGTCTCACTACCCCCACTTTAATGATAAGAGTTGATCCCAGGTCTGAGTTAGCCCCGGCCTTTTGATCCCTATGGTATTGCTTAAAACCACTAAGGTAAATGAGAGCGGGAAATAGCCAAGAGCATTGCTACAGAATTAAGTGATTAACCATTTATGTTGGACAAGACAAATTGTTTATTATAGTAAGAAACACATAATATCAAATTTATCATCTTAATCACTTTTTTTTTCTTTTTTTTTTTTTGTCTTTTTGAGACAGGGTCTCGCTATGCAGTTGAGGCTGGCCTTGAGTTCACTTTTGTAGCCCAAGCTGGTCTCGAACTCGCACCAATCCTCCTGCCTCAGCCTCCCGAGTGCTGGGATTACAGGCGTGAGCCACCACACCCTGCTTATCTTACTCACTTTTAAATGTAAATTCCATAGTATGGTCTACAATCACGTTGTTACACAACCAGTCTCTAGAATTCTTTCCTGCCTAAGAAACTGAAAACACTACACCTGTTAAACAAAAGGTCTCCATGGCTTCTGCCCTGCAGCACCTGGCAGCGCCACGCTTCTGTCCGCACGTATGTGGAATCACATTGTCTTCTCATGATCGTCTCATTTCACTTAATGTGCTGCCCTCAAGTTCATCCGTGTTGTAGCATGTGTGGAACTGCCTTCCTTTCCAAAGAAGAGTAACTATGCTGTATGCAGTTACCCAATTCCTTTTTCATTTGAGGATAAACACTTGGATTATTTCCAGGTTTTGGATATTGTTAATAATTCTGCTACAAACAGCAAATGATTTTAACAGCAATGAAATTCTTTTTTTTTTTTTTATGGTATTAGGGATCAAATTCAGGACCTTGTGCTTGCTAGGCAAGCACTTATTCCACTGAACTATCTCCCCAGCCCAGAGGTCAGAAGGATTTTTTTTTTTTTTTTTTTTTGGGCTGGCTCAGGCTGCCTTAAGGGTGGGTGTGGGGATCGAACCTCCATCTCCTATGCCTGACTGGGATTGCCTGCATAGGTGTTTAAACCACTGAGCTAACCCAAAAGCCCCCATCAACAACAAAATTCTACAGGAAAAGAAATGAAATGCTCTAGTAAAAAACAGAAGTGTGTGTGTGTGTGTGTGTGTGTGTGTGTGTGTCCGTGCCTAGGCACAAAAGTGCCATGATCCTAAAATATTTGTGAAATTTTCCTCAGCTCCAACAATGATAATCTCTTCTGTTTCTATTTTTCCTTAATTCTTCCCAATTCCTGTTCTTACACTTGTTCACATATTAGATTATGCTTATTTAAGTTTATCTAGTTCAGCAAACTACTCAGGACTTAAATTAGGTCTTGTGATTCTTTGTGTCTCTCCCCATCTCTGGGACATAGAGGTTGACCACAAGCAGGTCACTAAGCACAGCTTGAAAGAGGAATGCATGGGCTGGGGTGCGGCTTGTTTGATGCCCAAGAGCACAGAAGGAAAATCAGTCAATCAGTAGGACAAAAAATTCTCATTGCCTTCATGAAACTATGGAAAATTGTATTTTATTTAAGAAATATCTTATTAGGGAGACAAAACTTGGCTGTGCATGTAAATGACTTACAAATTATGTTTCAAAGGAATTATAAAACTAATTTTAGTCAACACTTGGTGATAGATTTAAATGTCAAACAAAGCTGGGCGTGATGGCGCACGCCTGTAATCCCAGCACTCGGGAGGCTGAGGCAGGAGGATTGGTGCGAGTTCGAGACCAGCCTGGGCTACAAAAGTGAGCTCAAGGCCAACCAGAACTGTACAGTGAGACCCTGTCTCAAAAAGACAAAAAAAAAAAAAGATTATTCATTTTATGGTTTTAATATGTTTCCTGGGCACACAAAGAAAAGTCATTGGGTTAAGTTTTCCCCAGCTTTGATGTCATTTGGGGGCTTCATCGGTCTTCCCTTAGAATCTGTTTTTTTTTTTTTTTTTTTTTTTTGCGGGACCGGGGTTCAAACTCACGATCTTGCACTTGCCATGCAGGCACTTGTGCCTCGGAGCTATCTCCCCAGCCCCTTTCCCTTAGAATCTGTTGTTCCCACAAATGCCTAACAAGCCCCCACAATAAGCACATCAACATATCCAAAGTTACCACTGCACCCCTTTGACTCATGTTGACCTTATGGGGCTCAAGCGTTTTGATTCATTTTAGGAAGAGCTCTGTGTGCGGCGCTCTTTCATTCTGCCTACCTCATCGTTCGGCAGGTAAATGCATTCCAGCCCAGACTGGATGCCATCACATTCACCATTGTTGAACTTTCTGACCTGTCTTAGGCTTGCTTAACAACTTACACTCTGTACCTAGCATTTAGGCATTATAAGCAAGAAGTCACATAATGGGAGCTGGGTGCGCACAAGCTGTTGGAAGGGCTGGAGGAGCAGGACCTAGACAAGGCTCCCCAGGACTGGCTCTCAGGACAAGCGTGGAGAACTCCCTGAGCATAGTCCTATTTTAGAGTCTGCCCTGACACTGACACCTTTCAGATAAAGCTCTCCTCTGTGACTTAGAATCTATTGGGAAGGTCTGTCAGGAAGCCGGGCCACTGCTGCTCCTGTCACAGCTCCTGCAGGACCTGCAGCAGCCAAGTGCCCCTCGTATCCAGGAGGCAGGTAAATGGGCACTGGAATGCTGATGAGAAAACCTCAAGTCTCTGTGATCACACTGCAGCAGGAAACTGGCTGGAAGAAACAGAGTAAGGCCTCTAGCTCACACCAACTCTACGTAGCGAAAGTGCGCAGCTGTTCGGGTGAGCATCTTTCAGGAACAAGGTCCTAGCTGCAAAAGTGTTGCTCCTGCAATTCAGAAAGGCATTGCTGAAGGAAGAGAGAATACAGCAACTGTTTAGCCATGGTTTTTGCTACTTCCTCCTGAATTTCCTCTCAGATCTTCCTGCCTGTGTTTCTCTGACACAGGCTGACTCGTTCTACTTCATGAGATTTTTAAAAGTTGCAGTTTTCCAAGAACAGGCATAGGGTTCCCTCTTCTATTAGCTGATCCTATCCATGCCCACAACTTCAAGTGCTATGTGTGCTCAGGACTGTCAGTCAGCAGAGAGCTCCAACCTGAACCTCCTGTGAACACCTCCCTGGCAAAACCTCAGAGGCACCTTGCATCTGGCTTGCACACCAAAATCACCATGTTCTTCCTCTCCATCGACAGTGCTGCCATCTGTCTACCTGCAAGAACCTGAGGGAGTCATCTTTCACCATCTCACCTGCCCCTGCCATCTGGGACCTAATCAATAACCGGTTGCTTATTGACTCCACCACTCTATTTTCTCTCAGGTCTGTCTACACCTTGCTCTCCACCTCCACTGCATTTATCTGAGCTCAAACTATCATCTTTGCCAACATCATCCCCTGTGATAGCACCTCATGAGTTGTAGCAGTAATGTTACTCGTTCTCTTTCACAGCGCATGTCAACAGGCCTTTACAAGTTGGCTCTTACTGCTGTATTGTTCAACCCTTTTGATGGCTTCCTGTTTTTCCATCACCCAAATCCTTAATATGGCTTTAAAAATCTACATAATTTGGTGGTTAGTGTCAGCTCCTGCTACTCACTCCTTGCTTTATTCACCACTGTACACTGATCTGCCCACCTCTGGTGATGGAGCCATACTTATGTCCAATCAAGGCTTTACATAGGTTGTTTGTTTGTATGGGTTATCTGAAGCTCTTATTACAACCCAAAGGAAATTGTCTCCAAACCCTGGGCTCAGTTTCCTCTGGCTAACCTCACACCACTCTGGCCTCTTTGTTCCTAGACTTTACCACATTTGGAATGTAATTGTATAATTATTCCACATTTGTGTCTGGCTTGAATGCAGGGCAGAAGCCAACATCTCACACAACTTACCAGAACCTGCCACAATGCCATGCATGTAGAAATAATTTGACACTGAGCACTTAAAGTCATAGTGATGGATCCAGTCACCATTCCAATCTCTTCATTTTTACTGACTCATTTGTTATCATTTTTGTTTTTGGTATCAGGGATTGAACTGAGGAACTTCCGCTTGCTGGGAAGGTGCTTACACTGCTGAGCTATATCCCTGGCCCTTTTAGTGACTCATTTAACCCTAGAAACAAACTGCCTTGTTCATGGGATGAAAGACCAGACATACTGACTTAGGAGGAAATGGTTAATTTGGCTCATGGTTCCAGAGGGTTTAGTCCATGGCAAGCTGCTTCCAACCAAAAGATCATGATGGAAAGGCCTGGTAGAGCAAAGTTGCTCCTATCAAGGCTGGGATTAACCCCTTATTGCTATTGTAGGGATTTACATTAATAATGACTCAGTCCCCCTAAGGCATCTAACCCTCACCAAACAGTGCACTAATGGTTGGTGCTTTAGTATTTATTAGGACCTTTTCTTTAAGCAGTAAAGATACAAACGCCACATGCTACTCAAAGCACCTTTACCAACAAACCAGGGGCTGCACCAGCGCAAGATGCCCCCTTGAAGGGCACACCTCTGGAACGACCTTTAGGCACACAGTGTTGTAACAAGCGCATTCAGCAGTGCACATGGGTAGATCAATCCTTTGATGACCCAGTCACCTCTCTAGGACTCTGTCTCACTAAGTCAACAAGATTAAAAGGCACACAAACCTATGCAATAGGCATCATTCTATTTCATAGATATGAAAGGCAGTAGGTGAGGCTGCTAACATATACAGTGGATATCAGGACTGAAACCTGGAAGTTCAGATCTAAAACCTGTAAGGACTCTGTATCTACTTAACTGCTCACTGCATTGCATTCCTTAGAGAATTGCTCATAAACACATTCATAGTTACAGAGCACTTTTATAGGGTAAGTACACTTTTACATCATTTGAAAACCACAAACAATAATCCGTCCAAACGTTAATACTATTAGTGATTTGAACAAGTTGAAGTAATATTCAAGCCTTCATACCTTTTAGATTTGTGAGTTTACTAGATAGATATGCCTAAGACCATATATGTCATACTTTGAGACCTTTTTTATTGCATTAAACAATTTGAAAAGAAGCAAACAGAATGAACATTAGTCCCCTTGTTTTTCAGTATTTTCTAATTGCTAACCAATAAATGTTAATTACATTTCCAATTGTTATCTTGAAGCTGGGTGTGCTTGTCCACGCCTGTAGTGTTAGCACTCAGGAAGCTGAGGTAGGAGGACCACCGTGAGTTTGAGGCCCGCTTGGGCTACAAAGTGAATTGAAAGCCAGCCTGAACTACATAGTGACTCTGTCTCAAATAAACAAAGTAAATGTTGCCCTAGCACTGTGGGCTTTTTATTATGGATTTGGATAGAAGGCTTTTTGCAAAACCCTAAGAGTCAGTCACCCCGCACCCCCTCCCAGAGTATTCTGTTACCACCATGGAATCCTCTCACGGTTTCTTTTCCAAATTCAACAACAAAAGTAACACTTTCCAACATTGGTAAAGATGCTTTGAGTAGCATCTGGCATTAATATCTTTACTGCTTAAAGAAAACGTCCTAATAAATACTAAAGCAACAACCATTAGTGCACTGTTTGGTGAGGGTTAGATGACTCAGGAGGACTGGTCATTATTAATGTAAAGTAGCAATTAGGGGGTTAATCCCAAGATGTTTTAAGCATCACTGCTATTCAAATTCTTGTGGTCAACCAGGGATTGAACTCAGGTCCTAGTGCTTTCCAGGCAAGTGCTTATTCTACTGAGCCATCTCCCAGCCCCTCTTGCAGATTTTAAGATGATACTTAAATAATTTGTTGTCGCAATACTGAGAGAAAAATTGATCCTAATGGTAAATGGCTTGAAGGGGTAGAGGTTTCTTTACTATATAGGCCAGAAACTGGCATGTGTCCAGTCCAAGCTTCCTATTAAACCCATGACAAGTAAGTGACCATTCAGGGGAGTGACTGAGAACTCTGTGTGCCACCCTAAGCGGCCATTTGCAAATTGAGGGTCTTAAATGCTTCTTGGTAAGGGAGTGGTCTATTGAGCAGGGCACAAACCTGTTGAGTCCTCAGTTTGCCCATGAAAAAGAGCCTCTAGGCAGGCACAAGCTGTTCGTGAGGACTTCGTGAATTGTCAATTCACAACCAAACATGCAAGACACCATCCTGCGTACTGCTAACCACAGCCTTTAAACAAAAAAAAATTAACACTCCCTTTAGTGAGTATATGCTTTTTGTGTACGTTCAATGAGTTTGACATTTCAAAATAAATTTTGTGAAGAAATTAAAACAGAAGGTAAATTTAGAACATGTGCTTCAAATGATGTACACACTCTCATCTTTCCAGTCCCTCTGTGGCTGAAGACACAGTCCTCCGTGGCACAATCTTCTGTAAATGCTGAGTTAAAACTTTCTGAGGAGCTCTTCCTCGGTAGGCGCTGTTGTCTGGAGTTGCACAGGAAAGTTTGGGCACGCCCTACGATTGAAACTGTTGCCTGTGTCTCACTGTTTTTCTAGACAAACGAGTCAGCTTCTTCATGATAGCAGCATCACTATGGCCTGTTACCTAGTGTTTCTTAAGGGTTTAATCCAAGCAGGACCATAAAACACAGTAAAGGTTTGCAGACCGTGCGTTTCTTCCTATCTCCATCAGGACTAAGGACACAGGTGGCCGTCGGAAGATCTGCCCGCAGCTCTGCTGTTGATTCTTCTCTTTGGTTCAGTTACTATAGGCTGTCATGAGCAAGGCAGACGGTATTCCTATAGTGCAAACTAACAGCTGTTCAGTTCGGGTCATACATGAATCAAAGGGAAGCACTGACTAGACCCCAGTTCCGTACTGGACATGCAGTCTCTCCTGGCCGAGGACCGCCTAGGCGTATTTCCCTGTGACACGTCTGCGCCTCCGCTCCTAAACAGAGTGAGTCTTCATCTCATTCTGCAGCAGTAAGCGAACTCCGGGCGCGGCAGGGGACTCAGCGCTGCCACGGACGTGGGAGGGATTGCAAAGCACGCCAGTGCGTCCCGGTTTACCTCTACGGGCCGGTCTACACTGCCAGCCAGGGGCTCGAGCAGCGGGCGGTCGGCTTTCTGTTCTTCAGGGCGGGAAGGCCGCCCTCCGAGTACTACATCTGGGCCAACTGCCGTAAGCGTGTCCCAACCTCCTTCCCGCCCGTCG
Source organism: Myocastor coypus (assembly GCA_004027025.1). Taxonomy (NCBI): domain Eukaryota; kingdom Metazoa; phylum Chordata; class Mammalia; order Rodentia; family Myocastoridae; genus Myocastor; species Myocastor coypus. The sequence goes on from PVJA010021241.1 coordinate 18,084, forward strand.
CGCCCGAACCACAGCTACCGGCAGGCACTGCGCGGCCGCATGCTAAAGCCCGCCCCCGCACAGAGCATGCTGGGAGTCGGGCGCGGCACTCCTGGATTGAGCCAGAGCTCAGCGTTCCCGCTGGCGGACACGAGGCACTACTGTCGCAGGCTCTTGGCTCGGTTCTCGTAGCTCGTCGTGACCGGGGGGCGCGCCCTTGTCCTACGCAGCGCTCTGCGTCCATCTCACGGCCCCGTCACGCCCTTTCCCGTGACAGCTGAGCCTCTCCAGGAGCAACGGCGAGCGGAGCTGCGCAGGCGCACAGCAGGTCGCGTCCCAGAAGCCGGCCGGGGGGGCGGAGCGGATGCGAGCCGCTGGCAGCGTCGGGAACGCGCACGTAGCTACGCAGTATTCGTCACGTGGGGCACCGAGGATCGCAGTGCGCGTGGCCGCGGCGGCTGTGTGAGGTTGAGTCAGTTGTGAGAGTCGGAGCTGCTGACCCCGTGGCGGCCCCGCGCACCGGCGACCGAGCGACAGGCATCGAGGCCCGAGGCCGGAGCCTGGCCCCGCGCTAGAGCTCGGCCGAGCCGGGCCGCGCCCCCACCCAGCCCGCAGACCGCCGCCGCGGGCGCGCCCCCGTTCTGCGCCGTCTCCGATGGCGTCTGCCTCTGGGGCCATGGCGAAACACGAGCAGATCTTGGTCCTCGACCCGCCCACAGACCTCAAATTCAAAGGTAGGCAGGACGCGGCCGCCTCCCCCGCGCTCCGGCCGCCGCCGTCCCTTCGCGGCCCGGAGCGCGCCGCCGCCGGGGCCGCCGCCATCTTGGGCCCGGGGCCCGCGGAGCCGCCCGGCCGCGCGTCCTTGGCGGGGCCGCGCGCGGACCCGGGGGCGGCGGAGGCGGGGTCTCTGCGGGCGCTGCGGGAGCCCTGCTCCTTGGCACGGCGTCCGGGCGACGTCCCGCAGGCCCCAGGTCGCCAGGCGGGGTCCAGGGTCCCGGCCACCTGCCCCTGGCTGCGGACTTGAGCCCTGCCTGGGATCGGCCACGCATGGCTTGCGATCCCGGTCGCGTGCAGGTTCGCCGGCTTCCCGATCTTTGGAACACTTTGAAGAGTTCAACTGAGCGCCGCCCTATTTTAAAAAGCGCTATCGACATCATGAAGAGCAAAACAAAACAAGTTTCTGCCAATCATTAGTTAAGTGTACAGTGTATCCCTTCGTGGAAGTCAGCGCGCAGTCTTAATTTGAGGAGCTATGATGGCAGCAGTTTTTGTGAGATTGAGGATAATCTCGGCTTTAAAAGGAAAAAATATCCATTATTATTCTGTGAAGTTGGGTTCAGAAGAAAAGTCAGATTGTTTTCCATAGGAAAAACTTCGGTAGCTTGAGTAATTTAGAAAAAAATATGTTCAGGCATTGGGCAGGCGTTTTAGTGCTTTTATAAGTTCTGCTAAGTGGACACCTAACTGAACTGCTTGTGAAAGATAAGGCTTTAAGGCAATCCCAAGATATATTTTGAGATGCACCAAATGCATTTTGTGGCAGCAAATTTGTGTATTGCATGATTTTACAGTTTTAGCTGGGGGAGGGGCAAACTTTGACTAGTAATGAAATATTTTTTTTTTTTTTTGGAGGCAGGGTTTCGCCATGCAGTTCAGGCTGGCCTTGGATTCACTTTGTAGCGGAGGTTGGCCTTGAACTAGCGGCCATCCTTCTGCCTCAGCCTCCTGAGTAGCGTAAAGTCTTTAAACCTATTTACTTTTTCGGCAGGATGAGTTTGCAGAGCAGATTTTTTTCTACTGCGTGAACCTTATGTGAATTATCATTGGAAGTTAGAAACCCTAGCCAGTAGTGTGGGTTTCCCTACCTCCCGCACCCATCCTGGGGATTCAGCCTAGGGCCTTCACGCTGAGCTGCATCTTGATGTTGCTGAGATTGTTGGACTGGGCTTAGCCTTGTGGTGGTCCTACTTTTGCCTCTCAAGAGTACCAGGATTGGCACACATTAAAACTAGTTTAGGTCAGGAAAATATTCACAGTTTGAAGGTTTCTCCCTGGAGAAGTAGTGATGTTGGCCTAGTAAGAGATTAGTAATAGTGGACAAATTTAAAAAGCCAAAACTCTAAACAGTAACTTAGAGAAGTTGAAGAACAACCAAGAACACTGTACAATGATTTGAGCACGTTTCACTTACTTGGGGTATTACAGGCCCGGCCTGTGAGACCCAGCCCTCCCTTTACTTCAGAAAGCTTTCAAGAAGAGGCTGCTCTTCAGTTCTGAGCAGAGCTGGGCAGAGGGAGTGCTTGAGCAGGTCTTAGGTGAGGTTGCTTGGTGTGTGTGTGTGTGTGTGTGTGTGTGTGTGTGTGTTTTCCAGGGTCCGTAGTTGTGCGCTGTGTGTAAAGGTGGGCTAGAGCTCTGGGGCAGTGAAGGGGGTGGCCGGAAATAGAAGCTGACCTTTGGTAGTTGATTCCCTGCTCAGCACTCAGCTCTTGGTGGAATGTTAATAGTTAGCCTGGTGGACGTTTATGTTTAGATGAACAGCTCACCATTGGAAAGGGAGATGTTTAAAATCCATTTAACTGGGGCCCAGCGGGATGGCTCAGTGGTCTAAAGCGCCTGCTTGGGGAAGCTTGGGCGGCTTCAGGGACCGCGGTTCGATCCTCGGCACCACATGCTGCGCCAGCCCTGCCCTTGGGGCGGGCTGAGCCATCCATAAAAATGAGTGAATAAACAAATAAAGGTTCTGAAACAAGAATAAAAAAAATAAATAAAATTAAAAATAAATAAGTAAATTTTATTAAAAAAAATAAAATCCATTTAACTTGTGCTTAGTTTGATGATGGCACTTAAAGTCAGTTAACAGGCTTGCCTTCAGTCATCCATAATTGGGTTTATGTGAGAAGTCTGTTACAAGATAATGTTGAAAATTCGTTGTCATGTCTTTTTTAGTTTAATTCTACATTTGACTAACACGATTGTTTAGAAGCAACTTGTATGCTTACTCTTGAGATTGGGTGGTTTTCCTTTTATATACATAATAAGATCATCTGAGATGAATCTCAGTACTTTGTCCAGTTTTGGAGAAGTAGGTAAGAGTTTGTTTTATTTGCTACATGCTCCAATTTTTCATTTAAAAATGTAGCATTGCCTGTAGTCAATATAGAAAAGTGCTTTAGCAGTGATATACTGAATTCCTTTTGCTTGTTAGTAACAAAAACAGGATACTCCTTTTTCTTCAAATTCTGTTTAAACCCTGGTAGTAAGACTTAGGATTTGATTATCTTATTTGAAATGTACCATTTTACATGAAGTAATTTTTTATTTTAAAACTTTACAAAATTTATGTTATACAGCATTTTGCTTTCATTAGCAGGTTTGGAGAAGAGCTTAAAGGAAGTTTAGAAAATACCTTCTTAATGTCAAGGAGAGAAAGAAAATATACTATTTGAAGCATTCATTGTGAACAAGGGGTAGTGGTGGTGGCGGTGGCGGTGGCGGTGGCGGTGGCGGTGGTGGTGGCGGTGCACACTTGTAATCCCAGCACTCCTAGGAGGGTCTTTACTAGTTCCAGACCAGCCTGGGCTACAGAGTGAGTTTGAAGGCCAGCCTGAACTGCATAAGGAGACCCTGTCTCAAAAAGACCAAAAACAAAAAAAAATCATTGTGCTCAAGGTTGCTCCTGACAGTACGAAAGTTCAGACTGAGCCCTCCAATCCACCCAGCGATGGCAGTGGCAGTGTGAACTAGCTAGGTACCTGGACTGCAACGCCTGTTGAGAAGTGGCTCACCTGAAGGTGCAGACCCTCCTCTTCTGGGTGGCCAGCACATTTTCAGGCGTTCCTAGAGAAGTGCCTCTGGAGTCACGCTGACTTCCAGATCTCTGAGATGCCCTTGCTCCACTTACTTAAAACAGAAATGCCATTTTCCTACTCTAATTCTAAGAGGGCTGGATAGATTGTCGACAGCATGAAAATCTGATCTGCTTTTTTTATTTTTTATTTTTTTAGCGTGGTGGACAGGCTCCTGCCTGGTGCGCTGTCCCCTCCGAACATGTTTGTCTGCACTGTACTGTCCTCACATCCAAGGCTCCAGGCTCCTTTGTTTTGGGTAGTTGAGGTAGACTCAGGATTCTTCCTTTTGACATTCAAATATGCTGAAGGCTCGCATTTTAAAAATAAACAAATACTTCCTTTACGGTCAGCTTCTGGGCTGTGTTCCTCTTTCTCTCCTTCATTTGTTTTGTAGGCAGACTTCTTGGGAAACAGCCCACGCTCATGCACCGCCTGCGGGTCTCCCCTTCTGTGCACCCCTTCACCCTTGTCGTCATCTTCCTGATTCATTACTTACGGACATCTGCGTTAATCATTCCCAGTTCTCTTACCTGACCCCTCTGACAGTTAACATTACCAGTAGGACTGTTCTCTTAGAAATTCAGGCTTTTCAAAAAATTGATGTGGCACCATTATCTTGTAATTTTCTTCTTTGCTCCCTATTTTGGTCTTGTTTGTGACATTTTTCTTAAATGTAAATGTTTCTGAAACTGGGTTTCATCTTTATGGCTCTGAATTCTTTTTTTTTTTTTTTTTTTTTTTTTTTTTTTTTTTTTTTTTTTTTTTTTTTTTTTTTTTTTTTTTTTCTGAATTCTTGTTGAGAAAGTTTTCTTTCTGTTCCTTGCTCGCTATACATATTGGCACATAGCGAAATCTATATTTTAATTTGGAACTTGAGAGTTAACATACACTCCTAACAACTTATTGACTATTTGGATTTGTTCTTTAGACATTGCAAAATCAGGATATGCTTAGCTTTTTAAACTGTTCAGGCCTACTCTTGCTGTACTTTTTTATTTTTGTTTTAGCGGCATTATAATTATTCATATCAGAAACACTTTATACATGTAGTAATTAAGCTGTTTTTCAGATAATCCTTGACTTATCCCCTATAAGAATTTGTTCAGCCCCAAATCAGATTATCTAATATAATTGCATTAGATTTGAGTGTCCGTTGTATGTCAGGTGTGACGAATGAGTGTTGAAACTACAGTTGTGAGGGAAACACTGCCCTGTGCTCATGGGGCAGTTCCGTCAGGAGAGATGGATGCTAATCCAATATGGAGCTGGAGATGAAGGAAACACAGCTGTGAAGAGACCTGTTGGTGCCATGAGAATCCTGCAGCAGGGAACTTTGATCTGGTCAGAGAAGGCTATCACAGTTGAAATAAGATTCCAAGAATAAAAAGTTCCCTAGAGGACAAAGAAAATGCATGTGGAATGGTCTTGTGATAGGAGGGAATGTGAGACATTTACCAGGCTGAAAGAGGTCAGTGTGATAGCAGTGGAAATAACCAAAATGAATCTAGCTCTGGTTTATAGGGCAGGCTAGTAGTTTCATTTTTATCCTAAGTCAGGAGGTAGTTTTAAGTATTGTGTCAGAGAGGGACACTAAAGGTGCAGAGGGAATGGAGTAACCACATTTAGGTGTAAGTACTACCAGTGCCAATGCAAATTAAGAGGAGGAGGAGATGAGTTCGGTATCCATAGCAGTCCTGGCCAGAGGTGACCTCTTGGGGCTGAGACATTGTGTTAAAGAAATGATAAAAAGTTTGCAGACCAAACCAGTGAGAGTCTTAGTTGTTTATCTGCTGAGAGAGAACAGGAATGATTATTTGCTATACCATTTCGAGATTTTTGCTTGTATAAACCAGATGGTGGTGCTATTCGCTCACCTAGCAATCTCCAGGTATCTAGATGAGGATCAATTGATTTTTATTTGGGGCTATGTGAGAGGGTAAGTGGAAGCTCATGATCTGAGTATGTTTGGAAGATCTGTTTGGGTCCCTATACTTGTAGAGGTCTAGCTCTCTTGTCTGAGCTTTCTCTTTTCTCATGTGTGAACTTTCTCCAGTCTGACTTCTATACTGCTGCTGCAACTGTTTGCAAAAGGAAAATCTGGTAAGATATTCCCTAGTTTAAAAAAGCCAAAGTAGCCGGGCGTGGTGGCTCACGCCTGTAATCCCAGCACTTGGGAGGCTGAGGCAGGAGGATTGGTGCGAGTTCGAGACCAGCCTGGGCTCCTATAGTGAGCTCAAGGCCAGCGTCAACCACATAGCGAGACCCTGTCTCAAAAAGACAAAAAAAAAAAAAAAAAAAAAAAAAAAAAAAAAAAAAAAAAAAAAAAGCCGAAGTATTTTCCCATTGTGTACTTGGAAAAATCCAGTCTCTTGCTTGTTTCCTTAACTTGAGTGCTATTTCTTGTTTCAGAACTTTTGTTTGTTTGTTTGTTCATTTTTATGGCTGGCTCAGCCTGCCCTGAGGTCAGGGCTGGCGTAGCATGTGGTGCCGGGGATCAAACCGCGGTCCCTGCAGCTGCCCAAGCTTTGCTAAGCAGGCGCTTTAGATCACTGAGCCATCCTGATGTGCTATTTCTTTACCACTCATAGCCTTGGCTGTTAAGAAACCATTTTCCCAAGTGCTCCCAAGCTGCTGGAACACTTTGCACATGCTCTGGTTGGAATCTTTTTGCCTTCCTTGCTAAGGCAGACTCCAGTTGAAGAATGGCTTTTCTTAGGAAGTTTTTGATATTCTTTCAGGGCAGGTTGGTTTCTTCCTTTTTCATGATACTGTGGAAGCTAGTGCTCACTTGCAATATTTTCTTCCCAAACTGTACTGTGAGCTACTTGATGATATCCCTTTTCTGTTGTATACATAGTGATGAGAGGTGAATCATAAAGTGATTGCCCCCCAAATGTTGACTGGACTAGTAAGCCTGATAATTTCACTGTAATTCCCATTTTTGTCTTGGATATTTTCTGAATTGGCTTTTTCGTCTGCCTGTTGCATGTAGTTTATAGTTGATAGTTCCAGAAAATGACCTAATCAGTATTTTATAAAAGTTAATTATCCCATGAGTCGATTGCTTCATTTTTCTTTTTGCAAAGTAAAAGTAGGACTAGGTAATTTTTGGGGTGTTATAGCTTTAAAGGTTTCTTACTGTATGATGGGAGGGTATAAAAAGAAAATGGTGTTTCTGATGTAGAAAGATACACAGTAGCTCCTGTCCCCTTCTGTGGCTTTGTGTTCTGTGGTTTTGGCTACCCATGGTCAACCCAGATGTGGTTTTACCCAAGTCCAAATTTCATGTCGTTCTCAGTAGGCTGGTAAAACCTGGTCCTGTTCTGCTCCCTCGTGCCTGGGCCCCAAGTGCTCTGGACACTGTCTCCATCTTGGATGTGCTGCTCATGTTGGTCAGTTAGGAGCTGGCTTCTGATCCGATTGCCAGTGTCCCACTGCTTGTGCTGAAGGAGTCCTTATTTTACTTACTGTTCCCAGTGAACAAGAGTAGGGATGCTGGTAGTTTAGATATCCCTGGATATGCCAGAGAGTAGCCACAAGGTGCTTTCTTTCAGTGCAAGGTCACATGATGAGGTTGCTAGGTCTACCCTAAAAAAAAAAAATTTGAAATTCCGAAGGAGAAACTCATGTTGTTTTTGCTGTCGCCTCTCAGGCTGTAAATGTTAAGGCCTTTGTGTGATGAATGCTTGACTGAGCTGGAAGAAGCATGAACTTATGCAGTTTGGTGCTGTCCACAGTCTCAGGCTTCGCCTCGGGGGTTGTTGGACAAATCTGCTGTGGTTAAGGAGGGACTGCTGCATAAAAATTGGGACAACTTGATTGACTTCAATTCTTTAAAGTTGGCTATTTTTTGATTGTTAGGGTTGGTAATGTACAGTACTGTACAGATTTCTCCCCTTTTAAAAGCATTGCATAATATATGGTTAAGGGGTACAGCATGATGCTACAGTGCACAGATGACTGTAGTATACCATGTGGTGGTGTGTCTGTATGAAGGTGTCACATGTACTATAGACATTGTAGTAACTTTTTTTTAACAGAATTACAAAGCTTTGTGTTTCCTTTGCGGCCTCAATTCATAAAACGTATTAGTCAATCTCATTGTCTGTGATAAAAGGCATTGCCATCCAACAAAGAAGCACAGTTTAAGCAATTCATATTCTGTAGTTATATTTTTACATTTTCTTTACAAATGTAATATTTATGAACATCATATATATACTTTACTATAGCTCATGTACTGGAACTCTACTGTCTTTACAGGCTCAATGTGTAGGAACCACTCCTTGTCAAAAAGTAACTCAGAAACAAGTACCGTTTCCTGTGGTGCCTCTTGTCAGACTTCCAGTCCAGAAAGGTTGTAGGAATTGGAAGAAAACAGTTGTATCTAAGTTCACACGATGACATGTCAGGGCTACAGAGATGCCAGCTCGTGCTACATTGTAGTAACTGTATCTCCTGTTTTCACCTTTTCTTCCTCTTGTGGGAAGAATCCCTAAGTCGTTTCTCCTATCCTTTTAAATTTCGTTTGAGACCTTTATATAGCCTAGGCTGACCTCAAGCTTGTGATCTTTCTGCTTCAGGCACGTGAGTGTTAGGGTTACAGGCATGAACTGCCATGTATGGTCCTTCAGACTGTGAACCATGCAGAAGTGACAGAAGCCTGTCACTGGCACTCTTTTTCTTTCTTTTTTCATAGGCATTCCTGATTGTTTTCTTGTTGCCTTTTTTATCTTAGAGCTGACTGAGCATCCTTTCGAAAGTAGAGAGACTTTGCCCTTTTTCAAGTATTAAGAAAAAATTATCTTAGAAGAAAAAGGTAAAAAGACTGCTTACTGGTTTATTATAACTGAATGTGACTCACATTACTCAATTACAAATTTTGTCTTTTTTTGTTTTGGCAGAACCAGGGATTGAACTCAGGCCTTTGCACTTGCCAGGCAAGTGCTTATTCTATTGAGCTATCTCCCTAGCCCCTCAATTACAAACTTTAAACTTAAACTTCTATTCATAAAACATACGAACTTCCATCTACCGTAACATAATTTAAACGTAATGGCAGTGTGTTCTGTGTGTGTGGTTGTTTGGCAGTACCGAGAATTGAACCAGGAGCCTTCTCGCTGAGTTCCATTCCCTCTCCTTTTTGGGGCTGCAGGTGCTCTAAGTCACTAAGTTGCCCAGGCCATGCCCAGCTTACAGTCCTCCTGCCCTTGGATAGCTGGAGGTTTTATACCTTGCTACTTGAATTTACATTTCTAGGGACAAAGAAGGAACATCGTTTTTTTGCATAGTCATGATGCCATTGTTACCTAAAACCAACAACCTTTAATAAAGCATCTAGAGCCGGGCGTGGTGGCTCACGCCTGTAATCCCAGCACTTGGGAGGCTGAGGCAGGAGGATCGCTGCGAGTTTGAGACCAGCCTGGGCTACAAAAGTGAGCTCAAAGCCAGCCTGAACTGCACAGTGAGACCCTGTCTCAAAAAGCCAAAAAAAAAAAAAAAAAAAAAAAAGCATCTAATAGTCTTTTGAAATGTCTCCAATTAGTTCTTTAAGTTGCTTCATTTTTGCATTGCATATGGTTGTCATATATCTAAGTCTTAATCTTAGTGCCTTGTTTTTTTTTTTTTTTTTTAATGGTGTTAAAGACTATGCCAGTTGTCCAGTAAAGTGTCCCCTATTCTGGATGTGTCTTACACGTATTTCCTGTAAGTTTTGAATTAGGTTTAAGAGTTGATTAGATTCATGTTTTAATACTTTGTGATAAAAATACTTCCTAGATAGTATTGTGTCACATCCGTTAAAGTTTAGTTGCCCTACTTTTAGTGAAAAGCTAATCTTTGGTGACAGTCTTCTTTCATTTGAAAAGTTGCCTAAGTATGAGCAGTTTATGGTAATATGAAAGAGAGTAGTAAAAAAGACTGTTACATTCTTACCGCTACTTTAGGATTAGGATGTCTCCTTTTCATGTTAGCTTTTCTGTGTGTTTTAAGATTTTTTATTTGTTTTTTTGAGACCGGATCTGACAGTATACTCTTTGGACTCACTGCTTTAGGCTGGTTTTGAACTCATGAACTTAAGCTCCTGCTTCAGCCTTCCAAGTGATTACAGGGATTACAGGCATGTACCACCATGCCTGCCTGTGTTAAGGTTTTGACAGTGAATATATATTGCTTAAAGACTTAAAACCTTAAAATAACTTACTTAATTTGATTCTTGCAGAAGATTAAGGTTAAATTTGTTTGGTGTATGTGTTATCATTAATAATGAGCATTTTACACTGTATGCAGTCTTTGGCTTAAGGAAAGCTATATAAATAGAACACAAATTAACCTTTATCATTATTTGTAAAGTTGTCAGAAACAAAATGAAACTGGGTGTGGGGGTACATGTCTGTAATCCCAGTACTGGGGAGGAGGATCATTGAGAATTTGAGACTAACCCTGTGATACAAAATGAGCTTAAGGCCAGCTTGAACTGCAGAGAGACCCTGTCTCAAAAAGGAGCCTTCCCAAAGGTGAAGTAATTTTTGTTAAACCTGTACTAATCAAAGAATAATAAGCCAGGAGGTTATGATGGTGGGGAATCTTTTGCCACTAACATGAACAGGACAATAGTAATTACCATACAGAATTACCAGAACCACAGCCTTGAGCAAAGGCCATTTATACATAGAGAACGCTTCTGCAGGGGCATGTGCTCAGCAGCTGTCCCAACGTTGCCTGTCCCAACTTTGGACTAATGCCATTCCTGTTGGCTGATTCTTGTTGAGGATTATTGTTTCAAAATTTGTGTTCTCCTTACTTTGCCATTAAAATTTCCCCTTCCTCAGCCTTAAATATGCCCATTGTTTACTATGACAATGCTGTTCCCATTGAATACTATATCCAAATATATTAATGCACACTTTTTCTTGTTATTCCTTAATGTAGTATAACAATTTACATAAAATTACATTGTATTTAGTATTGTAATCTAGATATAACTTAATGAATAGGACAGGATGTGCATAAGTTGTATTGTGCACTTGGGCATTTATTTATTTGTCTTTTTAAGACAGGGTCTTGCTATGCAGTTCAGGCTGGCCTTGAGCTCACTTTTGTAGCCCAGGTTGGTCTCGAACTCGCACTGATCCTCCTGCCTCAGCCTCCCGAGTGCTGGGATTACAGGCATGAGCCACCACGCCCGGCACTTGGGCATTTTTATACATGGGACTTAAGTATTTTGTGGGGTCCTTAGAACACTGAGACAGGACTATATAAGCAGTCTCAGTGACAAAGGAAGTAGAGCTGGCCTCACAGGAAGATCAATATATGTGGCAGTAACTTTAACAGTCAAAATGTTGATACCTGGCTTTAAACACAGTGACTGTGTAGGCATCCAATAAACATGATTTTTGGTAATTTACGTGTTGCCTCTTTAGGTGTTTCTCTGAATTTGGGGATGTTCCCCATAACTAGAGTTGTCATGAGTGTTTGACCAAGTAAATGTTACATACATTTTAGCTTGTAGATGTTCTTAATGTCATATAATTTTAGAACTGGGAGGAGACTTAGAGATCACTTGCCTAGTCTCAAATGAAAGGGGTGAGACTGGGTTGGAGAGGTGGAGTTGCCCAAAGTCAGTTCCATAGTTTGTGGTTTAGTTTATGTCTCACAGTCGGCACCCTACATTTTGCATTTTTAAAAGTCATTACATCAGTAGCAGAAATGTGCCTCTTTTTATCTCCAAAAGGGTTTCAAAGGAAGGAAGGAAGGGATTGTTTCAAGTACTTTCTTTTGATATGCAAGTGATGGAACATATTTAACTATATATCCTGAACAATATTGTATACTACATAAATGATAATCAAAGAAATAAAAGACATAGTCCCTGTCCATTTGAATTAACTTCTATCTAGGACTTTGTGTAGGTCCACGGAGTAGGAAAATTTAGTATTTTTAAATCACTACATCTTACTGTATTAAGTAGATTTCATAATTTTTTCCCACAATACATCCAGACACTTCATTGAAAATGGTGTATTAATAACTAGAGGAGTAAGGAGTTTAAATAGTTTTTTTTTTTTTTTTTTTTGGCTTTTTGAGACAGGGTCTCACTATGCAGTTCAGGCTGGCTTTGAGCTCACTTTTGTAGCCCAGGCTGGTCTCGAACTCGCAACGATCCTCCTGCCTCAGCCTCCCAAGTGCTGGGATTACAGGCGTGAGCCACCACGCCCGGCTAAATAGTTTTTAAGTATTAGAGTCTTAATGGAGTCTCACTTTTGCATTAGTATCAAGATCTATAGTTTCGTAATAATGTTAATGAAATTTTATAATTATAGAACTTTAGTGACTAGGTCTTTTTGAATAGAAATAGAACTCATGCAACTTTCTAAAAAGTGGCAGTCTGCTTATTTGTGCAATATTTGTACAGTATTGTTTTTCAGTAACCTACTGTACCAAGCAGCTTTGTGGCACAAGGGCACAATAGTGAGCAAGACAGAGACCTAGTGTTCATAGGATGCCCTTACATTGAGTCTTTGATTTCAGTGTGGTGTAGGAAAAGTAAATCAGGTGACTCCATTTTGAAAATTTGTGCTGTGTCTGGTTGTAGAATGTTTAAAATGTTTTTTTGTGTTTGGTACTTATTGTAGGAAATGTGTAACATTAACTTAAGGGACTAAGAGAAATACCGTATTTATTTAATATTTTTTTCAAATATAGTGGTCCCTGACTTATTGCAGAGGTTATATTCCAGCCCCCCCATAAGTGAAAATTAGGGAAGTAGTGATGTTATATTTTAGTATTTACATTTTAAGGCTTTATAAACCCTTTCCATACTCTTACAAGCCTTTCCCACACTTTAAAAAACACTTCTGATGTTCTTAGCTACTTTCTTTTTTTTTTTTTTTTAACTTTATGTTAAGGCTGGCTCACCTGCCCTGGGGTGGGGCTGGAGCAGCATGTGGTGCTGGGGATGGACTGCAGTCCTTCCGGTTGCCTAAGCAGATACTATAGACTGCTGAACTATCTTGCTGGCCCCTCTTAACCATTTTCTAAACCCCTACTTTGAACATATGTATAGTGTACGGTACTGCAAAATACTGTGATACAGTGAAAAATGCAATAAATAATTGAAACGAATATTTTTTTAAAATCTGCAAAATTTTGAAGTTTGCAAAAAGTCTAAGCACAAAATAGCAAGGGACTATTGTATTGCTAACTTGACTTTCACTCTTTAATGCTTCATAGATCTAGGTGCTACGGTTATGAATTAGAAAATAAATACAGTTAACTACTGTACAGAATTTATGGATTTCAGGCCCTGGAGTTAGACTTAGTTGATTTTCCACTTTGATTGCTGTGCATTCGGTTGGACTACTATTCAGCTTTGTGAGATGGGAGTAGTGAGTAATAAAAGGACTTTGTGGACTTGTAAGGGCCACAATGCCTGATGAATGTCCACTAAGTGTGAGTTACTGCAAAGATGTTTACTGCTACTGCCATTGTGACTGCTACTCTGGAATTTCTTAGTATATGGTCTATGTATTCCACACTATATGTTTCATATGCATGATTATTTTAAATTAAAGATGACAATACATGTTCATCAGTCTAACCTTTTTGTAACAGAGAAGCTAATCATGGATCCGTGCTTAATTTGCTAAAAGCCTGTGGAAATACATTGAAGATGTCTTCAACTGCATTGCCACAGCTGAATCATCTATGTATGGGAGCAGAGCAGCCAAGCTTTGTCATTAAAACTTTTGCTTTTTTCTTTAAAGGTAGAATGAATGCGTAAAATCTCAGGTTCTCTGTTTTTTCCAGAAGGTTAAATCCAAACATTATTGTTCATACTTGCATAAATTAAGTTGGTTTGGTTGTGAGAATTGGGGTCCCACGGTAAAATTTTGGTTTAATTGCACTGACAGTTGTGGAATACTTAGTCAAGGGTATTTACTGTTAGAAAGTATACCCACTTAAAAAAGGGAAACCTATATATATAATTAATAGGTAGAGTTTTTTCATTGTAATTTTTTTTCAGTAAAAGTGTCAGTGAAACCTGTCTGTGTGCATTTTTACGTGGAACATTGTTCTATGTCATGAGTCGTTGCTGAAAGAAATGAGAAGATCTGATGAAGGTAGCTCAGATGCTTTGCTGAGATTTGTCCCTCAGCGAGCGAAGAACCCCAAAAGCAACTCAGCTTTATTTTGGGTTAGTGAACGTGATCTTGTGCATAATCACTTTAGTAAAGGAGGACCATGTGTATAGTCACGAACGTGACCACAATCTCAATTGATTTCTATCTTTTCCTGATTATTGGGATCATACAGATGTTAACCAGTAACATTCCAAGCAAGGGAGGCAGCAAGAAACCGGAAGCCAGCAGGTGAAACTGCTGTCCGTCACCTGGAGTCTCAGCTTTCTGGGATTCCCCTATCCCAGCTTTCTGGAATCCTCAGTAACAGACTGCAGCTGTCCCTGGGTTTTTGTTTATTGCTCGCCATTTCTTGAGATGCTAATTAGGCTACAGAATATGATTGCATTATGAGGATGAGGGATATAGCTCAGTGATACGGTGCCTGCGTGGTGGTAGGCTTGATCAGTGTCCAGAGTTTGATTACCAGTACCAAAAAATAAAAAAAGAAACGGGAAGTGCCTATCAAATAGTACATACCATTGAGTGCAGACTAGTGATCTTTATTGGCAGGTGTTTTTAAAATCCAGTGTTGCAATGTTAATTTAATAGACATCAAACTAAACTTTCCTTTTGGGCAGGTGACAGGTTTTAACCTTATTTGCGAAGATATTTGTTTGCTGTATAAATTGAGAATTAAATAAATTTAATTCTCATTAAAATTACTTTAAAAACAATAGTTTGTATTTTTAAGATTACACTAAGTCGGCTGGGCGTGGTGGCTCACGCCTGTAATCCCAGCACTTGGGAGGCTGAGGCAGGAGGATCACTGCGAGTTCGAGACCAGCCTGGGCTACAAAAGTGAGCTCAAAGCCAGCCTGATCTGCACAGTGAGACCCTGTCTCAAAAAGCCAAAAAAAAAAAAAAAAAAGATTACACTAAGTCCTCTGTTCTAAAAATTATTGTTTTGCATACAGGAAATATGTACAAATTACTGAAAAAATGCAGTCACCATTTGAGGTAGCAGTAGACCTGATCAGAATTCCAGAAGGCCTGTGACATCCTCCTTGTAGTTACTGCCTTCTCATCCTATTGCGAAGTTCGCCAGAATGTGACTTTTATAGTAACTGCTTAGTTATTTTTCTGAGTGTTTATTAACTACTTTAGCTGTGCTTCACTTAATAATAGGAAAGTATTGGTATAATGCTGTGATCCTTAGCTATATTGGACCCATATTCCATTTTTATAGTTTGTATTTTGTAATGACTAATTACTATTTTAAAATAATTTTTTTCATAAAAATATCCACAAATGTTATTAAAATTTTATTTTATTTATTTATTTATTTATTTATTTGTGGGACCAGGGTTCGAACTCACGACCTTGCACTTGCCCGGCACTTGTGCCTCGGAGCTATCGCCCCAGCCCCTAAAATTTTATTTTACTGCTCTAATAATATATAGAGAGGTAGGAATTTCAATGTAGAAACGTTTGGGCACAACTACAATAGTAGACTAGTAGACGTAATGAAATACAGCATACCTACCTTTTTTTTTTTTTTTTTTTTTTGGTCTTTTTGAGACAGGGTCTCGCTATGCAGTTCAGGCTGACCTTGAGCTCACTTTTGTAGCCCAGGCTGGTCTCGAACTCACACCGATCCTCCTGCCTCAGCCTCCCGAGTGCTGGGATTACAGGCTTGTGCCACCATGCCCGACCAGCATACCTACTTCTAATGACAAATAATCCTGACAATTTTTCCTTAACAGTGATATAAAGGCAAAATAAAACTTTGTGTATATTGGTAATTTCATATGTAAATGGTTGGTATAAATAGATGTATTGGTAACTTAGGTTGGTAATTTTCTACAATGGTAAAGTTTGCTTTTTAAAGTTTAGAAGAGAACAAAATTTTGTTTTACAGAATAGAAAAATTCCTGGAAAATACATCTTTTTAACCAGTAGGAAATTTTAGAGGTGTGTTGATTAGCATTCAGTCGCAATAACAGATACCTGAGATTTTTTTCTAAACGGGGCTATTTTGGCTGACAGTTTCGGAAGTTTCATTCCACAGCTCCTTGTCCCAGTTTCTGAGCCTGAGGTAAGGCAGCACATTGTGGTTGCAGTGTGGTAGAACAAAGAGAGTGAGTCATATTGAGGAAGTGGAAAAGAGCTAGAGGGCTTGGGATTTCAAGTGGGATTTAAGGACTCCCATCAGGCCACACCTCTTAAAAGTTCCCACCACTTCCCATAGTGCCAGTAGCGCCAGGCAAGGTTTTAAACTTTTGGCCTTGAAGGATGTTCAAGATGCAAGCTGTAGGAGATGTATTTGAAACTTCACTGGGATGGGGGCGTGATCCTGTATGGGGACGTGCAAGGTGTTGTAGTGTTGTAGGACGTCTGCCATCTGTAGTGCCTGTGTGTCTCATCCTCAGCCCAGCGCTGTCCTAGTGCCAAGCAAAACTACCCTGTGAGCGGCATTGTTGTGTAAAGGATTATCTTCCTGTTGTTTCCCATTGGTTACATAGCTTCTCTTTTTGTTAAGGTAGATTTCATCAAATCTTTTTAATCTTTTCAGGAGAAGCGTAAGTCTTCTGTAAGATTTGAACCACGTGCCTTTGCATTTATTTTGTGTATTTTTCCTATTACGCAGATTTGTTTGCTTCTCCTTCGGTCTTTCTCACACTTCCTTTTGTGTCTTCTGGTTTTTGTCCTAGGCAATTTTTTTGTATTTAATGAAGTAGAAACTATCTAGCATAGTTTTTCAGTCCAGACTTCCACAGTGTGAATATTTTAAAGTTTTAAAAGATTTTTTTTTTTTTTTCCCTTTTTGAGACAGGGTCTCACTCTGCAGTTCAGGCTGCCTTTGAGCTCACTTTTGTAGCCCAGACTGGTCTCGAACTCGCACTGATCCTCCTGCCTCAGCCTCCCAAGTGCAGGAATTACAGGGGTGTGCCACCACGCCCAGCTTAAAAGATGTTCTTAAGATGATTTTTAAAAAGATGGCCATTATGCCAGATATCTCCCAGTCTGTCAGCCTTTTAGTCTTTTGCAGCACTGGGCATCAAACCCAGGGCCTTGGCACAGGAGGCAAGCGCCTTGCCCTGGAGTCCCACTCTCACCCTTACCCAGGAAGTAACTTTTAAGTTGTTCTTAGAAGAGTCAATAGTGGGTTTTGCTTCCTATCTGGACATGTTTTTTTTTTTTTTTTTTTTTCTTTTTTTTTGTGGGCTGGCTCAACTTTCCCTGAAGGCCGGGCTGGTGCAACATGTGGTACCGGGGCTCCAACTGCAGTCCCTGCGGCCACCTAAGCTTTCTTAAGCAGGCGCTTTAGACCACTGAACCATCCTGCTGGCCCCTCTGGACATGTTTTTATCTCCTGTCTCCAAAGTAAAAAATAAGTTCATTTTTAATAAACCTGCATATATCTCTGTCTTGTTTGTAATCTTTACATCTTTTAAAAAAACAAGGATGTTTAGTGCCTGCTTAGGCAAAGTGTAGTGGTGGGCCTGCCATGCTGGGCCTGCCCACCCCTGGGGCGCTGCAAGAGGAAGATTGAGACTGGACATGGTAGCCTGCGCGGTAATCCCAGCACTTCTGAGGCTGAAGACAGGAGATGCACTACGAGTCTGATCTATGTAGTGAGACCCTGTAGGTCCTGTACTAAATACATTTTTTTTAAAAAACGGTATTCAATTCAGACAGATGCACCAGCTTTTTGGGTTTTCCTTACGTTTGGGTGCAGAATCAGAATTTATTTATTTTTATTTATTTATTTTTGTCTTTTTGAGACAGGGTCTCGCTATGCAGCTCAGGCTGG
>PVJA010021242.1:0-35839 GCA_004027025.1 Myocastor coypus
TCCCGAGTGCTGGGATTACAGGCGTGCGCCACCACGCCCGGCCTTTTTTTTTTTTTTTCTTCTTTCAGAACTTTTGTTTGTTTATTTATTTCCATGGCTGGCTCAGCCTGCCCCAAGGGCAGGGCTGGTGCAGCATGTGGTGCTGGGGATCGAACCGCGGTCCTTGCAGCTGCCTAAGCTTTCCTAAGCAGGTGCTTTAGACCACTGAGCCATCCTGGTGGGCCCAATTTCATGAACTTTAGCCTTGATCTTTATAATTCTCTTCCTCATATTAGCCTTGGATTTGTTCTTGTTTTTCGAGAGCTTTGAGTGCATCATTACTTTATTTGGCTGAGCTTGTTCTGTTTTTCTGATGTGGAAATCACTGATGTGAACTTCCCTCTTAGGACTGCTTTCATTGTGTCCTATGGGTTCTGTTATGTTGTACTCGCATTTTCATTTCAGTGTGGAAACTGTCTAATTTCTTCTTTAATTTCATCTGGACCTAGTGATTATTCAAGAGAGTATTGTTTAATTTCCATGAATTTGCATAGTTAATGTAGTTTCTTTTTGCCACTGATTTTTAGCTTCATTACATTATGATCTGCTAATATGAATGCATAATTTTGATTATTTTGCATATACTTAGCTTTCTTTATTGGCTAGTAGTTAGTCTATGTTAGACAAAGCCTGAGGTGCAGCTGAGAAAGATGTGTATTGTGTTGCTGTTTGACGGAACACTCTGTTAAGTTAAGTTTGTTTGAAGATTTGGTTCAACTCTGACATCTCTACCTTGAACTTTTTGTGACGCTGGGGCATGGAAGTCCCACATGACAGTTGTATTGTTTTTTCTCTGAGTTTTCATGATCATTGCTGATTGTTTTATGAAGTTGAGTATGCCAGTATGTGGTGTGAATATGCTTATCATTGTTAACTCTGTGGAATTATTCTTTTAATGATTATGTAGTGACCTTTGTTGATTCTGATAAGTCTTATATATTATAGATTTTAATCTTCTGTACAAGAAATATCTGGCAAAATTTTTTTTTTACTTTCAGTAAAAGTCTCTTCACTCTCTCTTTTTTTCTGTGCAGAAGCCTTTAAATGTGATATAATACCGCTTTTGGATTCTTGATGTAATTTCTTATGCAGTTGAGTTTTTGTTCAGAAATCCTTGTGTAAGCCAATATCTTCTAGAATTTTACCTAATTTATCCTTCAGAAGATTCTTTCTATTTAATATTATGTCTGATTGACTTTAATTTTGTTACAGTAGATGGCAAGAGATGTGGTCTAGATGTAGATAATGAACTTGTGTCAGATGCGCCATGGTAGGGCATTTGTTGACAGCTGAGAAGGTTTGTAATCACTGGTCCAGAATGAACCTTCTTCATATGTTCAGTCAGTTTTTCCAGTGCCATTTGTTCAAGAGGCTGTCGTTTCTCCAGTGTATGTTGTTGGCTACTTTTTAAAAGATAAGATGGGTGGGTAAGTGTGCCGGGGACTGTTTTTGTATTCTCTGTTCTATTCCATTGATCCACATAGCTATTTTTGTGCCAGTACTATTCTGATCTAATCACTCTGGCTTTGTAACATAACTTCAAATTTGGCATTGTGGCGCTTCCAGCTTTATTCTTATTAACTGTGATTGCTTTTATCATTCAAGGTCCCTACTACAGGTTTCAAACGAATTTTAGAATTATTTCCTCTAGTTCTGTTAGGAATGTAGTTGGCAGTTTGATTGGGATTGCACTAAATCTCAGTATCAATTCTGGAATTATGATCATTTTGTAAATATTGGTTCTATGTGTTCTGAAACAGGTGATACCTTTTCTGATGTCCTCTTTGCTATTCTTTTTTTAAAAAAATTTTATTTTATTTATTTTTTTTTTCTTGTTTCAGAACTTTCTGTTTGTTTATTTATTTATTTATTATGGCCGGCTCAGCCTGCCTTGAGGGCAGGCTGGCCCAGCATGTGGTGCCAGGGATCGAATTGCGGTCTCTGCAGCTGCCTAAGCTTTCCTTAACAGGCGCTGTAGACCACTGAGCCATCCTGCCAGGCCCCTATGCTTTTTGAGAATATTATAGCTTTTGTTATACAGATCTTCCATTTTCTTATTTGGCATAATTCCTAAGTGTTTCAAGTTTTCCTGACACTATTATGAATAATATTGTTTTCCTAATTTCTTTCTCTTTAGGTTCATTATTGGTGTACAGGAACACTATTGATTTTCATATGTTGATTTTGTATCATGCTCTGTTGCTGAATTTGGTTATTTTAGGAATTTTTTGGTGGCAATTGAGAAAGTTTTCTTTAAAGAGTCATGTAATTGGCAAATAGGAATAGTTTGATTTTTTTTCCTTTCCTGTACATATCCTTATCTTATTCCTAATTTTATAGGAAAAACTTTCAGTATTTTCTCATTTAATATAATAATGGTTGTAGGTTTATTATAAATGGCTTTTATCTATTTAAGGTGACGTCCGCTTATATCTAATTTTTAAGGGGTTTTATCATGAATGTTGGGTTTTGTCAGAGTTTTTTTTTCTGTGCCTATTGAGGTAATCATGTGCCTTTTGTCCTTGGTTTGTTTATATGATTATTATGTCTATTTATTTATGTATGTTGAACCATCTCTGCATCCCTGGAATGTAGTCTAACGTGGTCATGAGGCATGATTTTCTTGATGCTTTGTCACATTTTGTTTCCTAGTATCTTTTTGAGTATCTTTACATCCACATTTGCTAGAGAGATTGGCCTGTAGTTTCCTTATTTAGTTGCGTCCTTGTTTTACTTGGGAATCAGGGTAATGTTATCATTCAAGAATGACATTTTGAGTGTTTTTGCCTTTCAGTCTCATTAAAGAGTTTGAGAGGAGTTTTGGTGTTCGCTCTCTTTGAAGGTTTTGTAGGATTCAGTGGTGAATTCATTGGATAGTGGACTTTTTTATTGCTTCAGTTTTATTGCATAATATTGTATTCAGGGTTTTTATATCTTTGGTTTTTAAAATTTATATAAACCTAGCAATCTATCTATTTCTTCTAGATTTTCCAATTTATTGGTGTTCAGGCTTTCAAAGTAGTTTCTAATAGTCATCTGGATTTAGGACCTATGCTGAATTTATACTCTTGGTTTTGACTGTAGTCTTTCCCTATAATATTTTCATTTTTAATAATCACTTTCTGATGTATGTCTGTTTTGTTTTATAGCATCTTGCAATTGTTTTTCATATATCTTTCTCCTCTAGTTCTTTGAAGATGTTAAACAAATTTATTTTTAAGTGTCATTGAAATTGTGTCTGAGATTGCAATTTGGTGTTTCTTGGATTTGTCTGCTATTTTTTCATGATTTTTTTTTTTTTTGGTAAGCTTTTGTATTCTAGTTCACTGCAAACCTTGATATTCTAGTTTACTCATTCTAAGTAATTTTGATTTTTCCCTCTTCTGTACTCACTCCTGGAAGTGGCTCAATTGAGCTTCATTTGATCAGCTACTCAGTTTAGCTTTTCTGCTCTGCTACATATTCAATCGTAGTATGTTATGCTATTCCTTGTTATTGGTATTCCAGGCTTCCTCTGCTATTCCTCAGTGTCTGAGGGCTTTATCATCTCATCCCACATTAGCTCCATGGATGAAATAAAATTTCTTTTTTATTTTTACAATTCTTGTTTTTTAAAAAAAATTGCAATTAATGCATTATGATTTAGCCATCAGTACCATATTCTGTGTGATTTCTACATGAATTCAAATCTCTAGCTGGCCATGATGGCCCTTAGGGATCGATTTCTAGATGACTAATACATTGTTCATCAAATGGTGACTACACAAAATTTGGTATTTTTCTAATGCAAAGTTCTTCATTAGTTAGTGGTCTGTGTTCCTTCTGTCATCACTGAGTATACTATTCACATATGTGAGTATCATTTTAAGACTTGTGTCTACTCAGGTCAGATCTGCCAGGCAAGAACTATTTAGCTATGGAAGGAAGAACATATGGACTTGCTTAAAAGTTGGGACCCACCTACTATCAGCAGAGTTTTTGTAGGTCAAGAGATGCAGAGCATTACTGTGACAAACAGAAAGAAGAGAGGACATGCGCGTGAGAGAAGTCATGGTTGCCAAGATGATGTTAGAACTTCAGAACAAACAGATTTTACTTACTCTTTTAGTCTCTCACACTAGGGAGACAATCTGATCGTTACACATGCTGGTCTGATTTATTTCACTTACGAGTATGGTCTCTTGTTGAATCTGTTTACCTATAAAAGTCTCAAGTTTGTCTTTTTTTATAGTTGAGTAGTATTCCATTGCATAAAAATACCACATTTTTTGTAGAAACAATGTAAAGGGAAGGGACAACCAGGATGAGGGAAAGGAGAAGTGAAAGAAGGAAGAGAAAATAGAAGAAGGAAGGAAAAGGAGGAGAAAAAATACATGTGTATATACTAAAGAGAACTTGGATAATTGTACTGTTAATTTCTACTAGTTGATTGAAAGCAACAATTCATGCTTATTTTTTCTGTCTTTTTAAAATTTTTTTGAGCAATTCTACATGCTTATATCTGGTAATGTGAACAAGTAATTTGAAGATGATAATACCCAATATAATGGCCATTGTTGAATTCCTGTCATCTTGTTTACTGAAGTTCTGCATTGTTTCTAATGTTTTTATAAACTTTTTTATTCTCTTTTAAAAAAGAGTGTCAGGAAATGGAGAGGGAGACAACTCATCTTCAGTCAGGTTGAGGACAGCTGCTTTGGTGAGCTGAGGGCGTGAAGTGGGCTGGTGGTGCCTTGGCCACCGTCTCAAGTCATCTATTCCACTGGAAGCCTTCTGGCCATTGCACTGAACGCAGTGAAAAGAGGCTGGTGGGCCACAGACTAGAAGTAAGAGCTGAGGTGTAAGAAAAGATTTTGCTAATTTTTACAGGACTTTGTAGACCAAATTCAAGTTTATTCTTCTCCCAAAGAGCTGCAGGGAGCCTTTGAATAGTTTTAAGCAAAAGAGTGAAGCAATCTGATTTGCATTTTAATAGTCCTTCTGGTTGCTGTGTGAAAAATGGATTTACATAGCAGAAGAGCTGCTGCAGTGAATGCAGAGAGCCCTATGTGGAGAGAAAGAGGACATGGGTTTGAGAGGTATACTAGAAGTAAACTGATAGAAATAGTGAATGGAATATTTAACAGACACTGGGAAGTCAGCTGTCACCGATCTTGTACCCTCGATTGCATTTCTTTTGCTCAATCTGTTTCCTACCAGTTCTCCTGACTTGTCTCACTTACTCATAAAGCCTGAGTTATTGTTTCCTCCTCCTTTTTCATTTGATTCTTTTTGTGCCTTTACTTCTTGGCCTTCTGCTTTCTTCCACCAACAGAGTGGTTGGGCTGCAGTTTTGTGCTGAATCCCATAATCAACCTCTCCAGTTTGTTCTTCACTTTTCACGCTGGTAATCCATTAAGCACATTACTCATTTCAGTGGTCTGTTGTTTCCCGAGTTTCTTGTTTGCTTGCTATCCATCTTGCTCAGTTTCAAGCTGCGATCAGCTTGGAGCAGAAATTCTAGCTCTTGGGGGGTGGGTGTATGCTTGTTAAATGCTTGCAAAAGGTACCTCATTGTATAAGTACCATTCCAGCTGCATTAATAGCCTGGCAGAAGGAAGTAAATACTCAACCTTAGATCTCATTCCCATCTTTGCTTGTAGAGTCATTTCTTCCTACTTTCCAAGTGCCTGCTTAGAAATTTAAAAAACAGTGCAGTCTCCAAGAACATCTGGGCTTCCTGGGCAGTAGCAGAATGGCTGCATTGCTGCTGGCTCTATGCTGAGGAAGAGCTGCGGGCTGAAACTGGCATGTTTGGATGTAACCTTCTTTGTTTTTCTCTCGGGTCTACAGATTCCCTAGTTTTAGGTAAAAGCAGATTGCCTGAACGATGCACATTGAACAATACTGTTTATAGCTCCTGTACCCTGAAGACACACTACAAGTCTGCACTTACCCCTTAGTGTACGGCTTCATCTGTCTGCCTGCAGCCCCAGGGACTACTATTGACAGTAGCTCTTCTGATGGGAAGCACGACACTGGCACAGCATAGCAGCCACAGCTGAATCATAGTCTGCAGGCTACAGGTTTTTGGAACCTAGGTTCAGAGCTGAAGGGACTGTGACTCAGTGCAGTCTTAGACCAGTGGTAAATCAGATGAACTACCTGAGGGGATTGTGCAAATGAGACGAGGAGGCTCTCCTTCCTGGGTGATTTAGTTCTTCAATTACTCTCACTAATTGGTGGGTTTGGGTTCTTCTGGAAAAGGTTTCTTTGCTTTATAAATGCCTGTTAGGGGCTGAAAATAATTTCAGCTATTACCAATTTTCCTACATGAAGGCATATAGGTCACATGGGTAAAACAGAAGGATGATGACAGCTGACCAGATGCTCTGATGTGATACAGCTCGCATCAGGATTTCAGTGCTCATTTATTAGCGCTCCTATGGGTTTGATCTCCATAGAGTTTCTTAGTAATATCCAAGTTCTACCTTATCATCCCCTTTCACAAGTGTTTGGCTTTGCTTGGTGGAAAACAGAGAGATTTTATTTTCTTCTGAAGACCAGCTCACTGAATATGTGAAGTATTTTCTTTCACTGTGTTACAGTTTCAGCATGCTGTAGTAAATCAGATTTGTCTGTCTTCTCTCTTGGAGCCTTTACTATACAGGGTTAGCCATACTTTAAAGGATTATTAGGTGAGTAGAACTCTATGGAGGAGAAGCAGTGTCCTCCAGCACACCAAGCCTAGTGTAGACTAGGACAGACGATTCCTTAGTGAAGCAGCACTCAGACTCAGGATCAAAAGCCATTCCAGCAGTGATGGGGATGAAAGTAGATAAAGGGACTACTCCAGCGAGAGAGAAGCGTTCATGCAAATGTTCTGCTAAGGGGAAAATAAAGGATGTAGGAGAATGAGCACAGAGAGGTGCAGTGGTATGCAAGTGAAGTCCTGTAAGCTTTGGGCAAGTACTCAGGAACTTTAAGAAGAGGATGGGTTTGTGACATTTGCTGTTTTTGAAGCTAATTCTGGTAGCAGAGGATCAACTGGTTGTCAAGGAAGACAAAAGTAGAAATTAGTTGATAATGCTCACAATGCTGACGCTGTTTTTGGGGATGCCAGAGGGGATAGAGAAAGGTGAATGATGCAGCGAGACCATTGGAAGTTGTTTATTTTGAAGAGGATCTATCAAGAAGCAATACAACATACCTGCCATGCATAGTGCTTGTTATGATTTATGTCTAGTTGTTCCCCCAAAGCCTCATGCAATCATGGGGCGGGGACTTCTTTAGATTGAGTCTTGACTCATGAGTCACTGGGATTATGTGTTTTACTACTGATGAGATTATGGTTCTGAGTATTGCTGGGAATTATAGGTGTGGCCTGAGGGGACAGGCTGAGGCAGAAAGCCTGATGTAATATAGAGTCAGAGAGACAGACTAGAGCTGTTGCTGTTGCTCTGTGGCCCTGATTAATTGGCTGCCTCTGCCACCATTTTGTTGCTGTTCCACTGCCATGAACTGGATGCTCTCTGCCCTGTTCCGTTCAGCCTTGGGTCAGCTGAATATGGACTGAAACCTCCACAAACTGAGCTAAATAAACCTTTGCTTCCTTCATTTTGAGTGTCGGGTATTTGTCTCAGAAATGAGTAAAAAGTAACTACGACAGTGGTTAAGAGAATTAAACAACATAACTAAAATTCTTCGACCAATGCCTATCAGAAACTCTGTTTCATCAATTTAAGAAGTACCTTTTTCTGTGAAATTTTAACATTTCCCAAACCAGGACAATCTTCATGTAACCATCAATGATGCCCATTATTTATTTGGGAGCATGTTGTCTCTTTTAGTGGCAAGAAAATACTGTTGTGTCTTAAAAGTGATGGCAAGGTACACTGTTTGCTGCTATCATTGTTATTGTTACTGTACTATCAAAATCTAGAGGGAGAAAAGCTGAGGAACATAAAAGAATGCATATCAAGTTGCTTGTGATAAGAGATACGAGAGAACAATGCAGGAGTGGCAGCAAAGTAGAGGGCAAGGGAATGGCAGAGAAAGGAGAAGGATACTTCCTTGTAGAACCATTTCCATTACAGAAGCTCTTAGAAGTGAGCTAGAATGCCCTTCTTACCACCACAGAGGCAAGGAGTCTACAGTAGAATTGAGTGTGGGGCCTTGGTTGCAAGGGGCTCGAGCTCCCTAGGGAGGTACTCAGCTCACCTGTGTTTTTTGATTCCATAGCAAGCTGAGCAGCTGCCGAAAAGTCAAAGGGATCTGTGAAACTGTCTCTTACAAAGACTGGTGTCTCTTCATCCAGAAATATTAACGCTGTCTATTTGTGACGCTTCCTTTAGGCACTAAGCGTGATTCTTATTTGCTTTGCAGGAGTTTAATCTTAGCAAGCCAGTGAGAAGTGATCGTATCCATTATTTGTACACAAGGAAATCCAGCCAAAGAAAACTTAGGGTCAGACACATTTATTGGGATTTGAACTTGAGCCAGTGAGGTTCCAAGATCTTTCTCTTATGCTGTATTGCATCTTAGAAAAAATAATTCTAGACAAAAGGAGAGAATCTGTTCTAGAAGTCATTATTTCAATTGGATCTAAAGGATGAAGAAGAGCCTGCCGCACAGAGTGACATGAGCAGATTTCTGAACCTGGGCTCTGAGGCAGGAAAGCATCTGTTTTGTTTAAGGAGAAAATCAAGGTCAGGGGATGGAGGACATTTGAAGAAGGTAGAGATCTCTAGTTTGGGAAGTGAAAAATGGAAGCCAGTGGAGCAGTGTGAAGGATGTTGTACTACACTAAAGAAACAAATGGCTGCCACTTCAGCCAACCAATCACAGGAGCTATTGCAACATACACTCGCCACGCATCTCCAGTGATGCACTAAGCAGGGCGGTGAACGCTTATTTTTGCTAGGCCATGTTTGCAGTATATGAAGCTTGCAGTTCTCGTGCACCTAGCACATCATTCCTTTTCAACCCCTTTCTTTCTCCTCCACACCCTTTTGTCAATTCTTAATCCCCTTGATGTTTGAGAATGATCCATTTTCTAAATTCCTATTTGATAGGTACTGTTTGAATATTGTGCAGTTTAAAATATTGTTTAATTTCTTTTTGAAATCTTTTATTTATTGATGTATTTGGTACAGGGTCTCACTACGCAGCTCAGACATGTAATGGTCCTGTCTCAGCCTCCCCAGTGCTGGGATTACAGAGTGCACCACCATGCCTGGACTCGGGTGACTTGGTGCTAGGCCAGCACAGCATGTGGAACCGGGATGGAACCCAGGACCTTGCAGTTGCAAGGCGGCTGTTTAGATGGCCAAACTATCTCCCCAGCCCCAATATGTTGTTTAATTTAAATTTAATGCAATTTTTTCCCAGAACTCAAGGTTATTTAGAGGTATATTTTTATAATTTTAAAATGATGAGAAGTTTTTAATGTAATTGTCATTTCTTACTTGCTCCGTTGGTCTGTGTTCAGGAATCCTACTCTGCAGAATTTTACTCATCTGAAATTTGTGGAGACTTAGTTTATAGTTGGGAACAGAACTTAAGCAAACTATGGCTTGCCTGTAAATGAAATCTGGTCCATCGACTGTTTTGTTTGTGTCCACAGCTAAAATCTTTCTTATTTGAATGTTGCTTTATAACAAAAGTGGCAAGGATGAGACACACAAAACTGGAAGGATTTTTTCTCTGGGCCTCTGCAGAAAAACTTTGCTGGCTTTCCATCTCAAATATGGTCTGAAGGGCCGGCTAAATAGCCCAGTGGACTAAAGCACCTGCAAACAGGCATAGGAACCAGGGGTTTGATTCCCAGGTCTGCGGTGCCAGTCCCACCCGCAGGGAGCACTGAGATAGCAAGTGAGACTGGGCTTGGTGGCACGTGCCTATAGTCCCAGCTCTTGGGGGATGTAAACAGGTGGATCACTGCAAGTCTGACCTAGTAGTGATAGTAGTGAGACCCTATACACCCTGTAGATCCTTCCCTAAAATACAGAAAAATAAAATAAAATAAAATAAGGTCCCAGCATGCAAGTGTTCCATACATTTAGAAAAAACAAGCTAGACTCTGTGGATGTTGAATCAATGAGGTCCAGTCTGTTAGAGCTACTCAGGTTCTACATGGCCTTACTGATTGTTTTTGTCCTTATTCCATCAGTTATTGAGAGAGATGTAATAAAATCTAGCACTATGATTTTTATTACCTGTTTCTCATTGTGCTTTGATGAGTTTTTCTTTTCTTCTTCTTCCACCTCTTCTTCTTCTTCTTCTTCTTCTTCTTCTTCTTCTTCTTCTTCTTCTTCTTCTTCTTCTTCTTCTTCTTCTTCTTCTTCTTCTTCTTCTTCTTTCTTCTTTTTTTTTGGTGGTACCAGAGACCAAACTCAGGACCTTGGGCTTGCCAGGCAAGCACTTATTCCACTGAGCTATCCCCCTAGTCCTTTGATCAGTTTTTCTTGATCTCATGTCTTATGTTGTAATTTTTGAGGCAGTAATAGTTAACATACAAATTTAGAATCATTTTATCTTTCCAGTAACGGGAATCTTTTATCATTCCAGATGTCTGTCATTACTAGTTGTGATTTTTGCTGTAATGTCTACTTTGTGTGATATTGATTTAGCTTCAGCTTTGTTTGGGTTAATTTTTCATTGGTACAACTTTCTTCTTCCTTTGCTTTTCAACCTTTCTGTCTCCTTACAGTATTTTAGATGTGTCTTGTGTGTATAGCATGTAATCTTTGTCAGTTCAACCTGATAATATTTTTCTTTAATCAGAATATTTAATCAATGCTTATGTAATTATTGATACATTTGGTTATAAATATTCATTAATATGAGATGGTTTCTATTTTTTCCTGACTGCTTTTAAAACAAGAATTGATTATTCAAGGATCTGTTGAGATGATGGAGATCCAGTATCCACACAGGGTGGAAAGTGGACCAGGAGGCTTAAGCCTGGGGCTTGACAAGGACACAGGGCCAAAACAGTTGGTGCTTGATCATATGGTTACATTGTTTTATTTACGTTAATAATTTTAAAAATCCTCTTGAAACCATTAATGTGTTTGAAGTGGTTGGGGAGCTACTGATAAATCAGATTTCACAATGCTAATGTTGGCAGCAGTGTGTAGGACAGATCACAGGGAGACAAGAGAAAATTAGGGGAAAACATTTTGCACAGCATCAGATACAAAGTAGATACTTCAGGGTTTCTCGTATGAATTTCTGCATTAGCAATAGCAATCAGTGAGTTCATGAGATCTTAAACGAGTGCAATATGGACTTGCATAGTGGACTATGGGAAAGGAAGTGAATGTTTGAATAGGTCTTGTGGTTAAATGGAGAAACTAAAACAAGCAGTTACAGCAGCTGTTGGGGAGACAGATGAGAAACATCACTTTTAGGTTTCTGATTCCAAAGTTGGTTAGATAGTGGTACCAATCACTGAGAGACAAAATGGTGGACAGTGATTTTGAGGCCCAGAGATAATTAATTCAGTTACATTGCTCAAAATAAAATAACACCAATAAAGTTATGTTGTGTAAGTCAGTGCCGAAAGAAATGACAAGAGGACCTGATGGATATAGCTTCAGAGGTCTTACTGAAATTAGTCTCTAACTGAGCCCAGAGCCACAAAAACATATCACATTTATCGAGGGCCAAAGACAGGCTAAGGAATGTGCATAGTTACTTTGGTGAACATATACTCTCGCTATTCACTTCAGGATTTACCTAACTCCAAGTTCACACAATGCCAGCCATTCACATCCCAAGCAAGGGATCAAACAACAAACAGGGAGCCAGCAGGAGAAGCTGCTGTCTGCAGCCTTGAATCCCAGCTTGCCAGAATTTACAAGAGAGACAACAGTTCTCCTCAGACTCTGTTTATTGTTGCTCGCTCCCTTGGACGTTAGGCTATTGTCTCATATCTGTATTTCTATAAAACTAAACAAGAGAAAAGGCCATTCCTGCCTGTTACAGTATCCATGGATCAGATTTTCTTCTCTCGACAATACCTAACTTTTAAACAAGTGTGTTAGCTGCGTTTCCAGTTTTAAGTCACTATTGGTGATTTAATAGATATTTTCCTGAATGCTATTGAAGTAATACATAAATTTGTTTGTTTTTTTTGCTGTGTTTAGGACAGGGTCTACAGAGTCTACATGATCTCATTACGTATATGGCAGTCATAGATATCCTCCTGTTTTCACTCTCCCAAGAGCTGGGATTTCAGCAGCATGCCACCACACCCAGTCTCAGTCACCATCTCAGTGCACCCGGGGTGTGGGGCTGACTCGGCACCCTGGGAATTGAAGCCCAGCTGCTGCACTCTGCCTTAGCAGGTGCTTTAGTATGCTGAGCTGTAAGGCCTACCCTTGAAGTTGAATATATTTTTATCTTTATTAACCATCTGTAATATCTCCCTGTGAACTCTTGGTCTGCATCTTTGATCTGTCTTTTACATAGTGATTTCATGTTCTTTATGTCAGAAATCATAATGTTGGGCTGGGGAATGTAGATCAGTGGCATAAGTGCCTGTTTGACAAGTACAAGGTCCCTCGTACTGGAAAAAAAAAAGAAATGTTAATGTTTCTTTCTAAAGCAATCTCTTGCTTTTTTTCAACTTTACTGATGCGATCTTTTTGTTGCAGACACTTTCATAAAATAAAATAGATAGAATAAAGTAAGTGTATACATCATAGTAAACAAAATATTTCCTTAAAGTTCTTGGTCATCTTTCCCAAGTTTTTTTTTTCCCCACTTCTGTATTTGGTGCAGGGTTTCACTATGCAGCTTGGACTTGTAGTGATTTTCCAGTTTTCAGCCTCTGCAGTAGTAGGATTACAGGTGTGTGCCACCATGCCTGGTCATGGTGGCCAGCTCAATGTGCCTAGGGGCGGGGCTGGTGCGGCATGTAGTGCCATCTCCCAAGCCCTTTCCCAAGTATAGAAAATGATTCTATTTTTAGTATATTCTGTATTTATTATTTACAATTTTGGCATTATATTCCCTTCTGCACAACTGGGCTTTCCTTCATAACTGGCTATTTGGTCCTAAGAACTTCCTGAATATTCCATGATTTGCTCATTAAGCATGAGCATAAACAGCTTTTTCATCACCTACAAAGCAAGATTCCTAAGCTCCTATAAGTGGGTCTGCATATGTAACCCTTGGTTCACGTTCACTGAACACATTTCCTTTTTTACTTCAGTTCTAAACTTGTAATTATTTGTTTGTTTGTTTTTGAGACAGGGTCTCAGTAATTTTGGCTGACCTTGAACTCACTATGTAGCCCAGGCTGGCCTTGAACTTGCTGAGATCCTTCAGCCTCAGGTTTCTAAATCCTGAGATTACAAACATACATCACCACATGTGGCTTTAAGCTTTAATTTTGTGAGTATTTTATTTTTACTTTATTTTGTGTGGTGCTGGGGATTGAACTCAGGACCTTGTGCTAGCCACGCAGTAACTTTTTCTACTGAGCTGTCTCCCCAGGCCTGTAAGTTTTCATTTTCAAAAGGATTATATATTTTTTTCTCAATGATGTCTGTTATTTTATTGCCATTTTTATTATTTATACCAATTGGAATAGTATAAAGGGATATTTTTATCCTTGTATTGTCTTTTTTTTTTTTTGTCTTTTTGAGACGGTCTCACTATGCAGTTGAGGCTGGTCCTGCGCTCACTTTTGTAGCCCAGGCTGGTCTCGAACTCGCACCAATCCTCCTGCCTCAGCCTCCCAAGTGCTGGGATTACAGGCGTGAGCCACCACACCCGGCTTGTATTGTCTTTTAAAATTATTTTTAATAAGAAATAGCATAGAGACAGTTTCAAAACACGTTAGTAGTACATTCCCAATAATTCACACAATGCGTATTGTTGTCCTCATAGTAGTTATTTAGACTACAGGATGCAGACATGATAATTTTCCTAATCATTATTGATACAAAAATTTCTTCTCATCGAACTAAGAGAAAATAGTTGCATACATAGTTCAATATTCCATAATCAAAGTGGGTTATTGGCAGAACTGACAATGTTGGAAGCTGTTGATTTAAGCCTTTTACAGCACAGCATACTAATCTAGCTTTACTTTTTATGCCTCATGGTTAAACATTTCTGCTGTGTGGTTAAAGCCAAGTTAAAACAAGACCTGTACAACATAACATGTAACTTTTGTATCTTCTAAGGTCAGTCTAGTCCCCACAGGATTTACTTTGAAACCACATGCAGTACTTTGTAGAACTGTTGTCAGTGTCAGCCATCTTGGATGAGTCATGGTCATTGATTGACCAGTTTGCTCTGTGTGAAAGCCTGAGAGAATGTTTTCTCTGTAGGTGAATCTCCTTAGGCACACTATATATCTTTAGTCCCTTTCCTCTGTGGCCTCAAAATCTCCTTGAACAGGAAATTTGGGACACTGCTGAGCTATGGGATGTTACAGCACAGGTTCTCTTATGTCCTGAGTTCTCACTGACCTTGAAGGGCTACGGCCAAAATATTGGTTTTGCTTGTAGCCCTTCCTTTGCGCTAATTTTTGGTCTGTAAACTTACGTTTTTAACCTTATAGAAGGGAAGCTTAGTGATAATATTGCTCTATAACATAGGTAGTTGGGCTTAACATCCTTGTCTTTCTGAATATTAAACGTCTAAAGATTACATTTAAAAATTAATTCACACACAAAGGTCACAATCCAAAGGGTATAAAACTATGTATCATGACACTTCATCTCTGTCACTGTTACACAAATTCCACCTGGTTTCTTTGGTTGCATACATATGACGGCATGCAAATGCTACATTATTAGAAGCTCATTTCTATACATTGCAGCACAGGGCTGGTGAGATAGCTCAAGCAGTCTAAAGCACTTGCTTAGAAAGCTTAAACAACCACAGGGACTGCATTTTGATCCCTGGCACCACATGCTGTGCCAGCCCCACCCCCAGGGTGGGCTGAGCTGGCCATAACATAAATAAAGTTTTAAAAAATTGCAGTACATTTTGGTCTTCCTTAGATCAAATCTTACATATCTTGCAAATATTTCCTTTACAACTTTAAAATAAACAATGTGCTTACCTCTTTTTAATTGACAGATTAGAGATGGACATAAGTATAATGTACAGCATGATGTTTTGATATATATGTTTAAGCACTTTTAGTTAACATATGCTTTACCTCCATTACCTCATGTAATTGTCACATTGTGGGGGTTAGAACACTTAGAATCCACTCTTTGAGTGATTTTTTTCCTGAACCAATCTATTTTTAATAAAGAAAGTAATGATTCTAAAAGTATATGCATATCAGACATACTTTTCTTTTGTCTTTTTAGTTGGGTCTATGCTTCATAGTCATCCACTGTGTCTAGGAATCATTGTTATACTTTAAGTGGGCAAATGGTTTCTGAAAATAAAATCTGCTTATTGTTTTATTACTTTTAATAAGAAATAATTTTGAGACAGTTTCAAAATACGTTAGTAGGACAGCCACAATAATTGATAAATGCATATTGTTGTCTTCATAGTAGTTGTTCAGAGTACAAGATGCAGAGATGATAACTTTTATAAACACTATGAGTACAAATATTTCTTCTCATTGAACTAAGAGAAAGTAGTTGTATACACATAGCAATATTCCATAACAGTAGGGGGTTATCGGCCCAACTGGCAGTGTTGGAAGCTGTTTGCGTTGAGCCTTTTACAGCTCATCATACTAATATGGCTTTATGTTTTATGCCTCGTGGTTAAACTTTTCTGCTGGGTGGTTAAGGCCAAGTTAAAGCAAGACCCATATGCATGTAATTTTCATATCTGACAAGGTCAGTCAAATCCCCTCAGGATTTACCTTAAAACCATGTGCAGCATTTTGTACAAGTTATATCAGTGCCAGCTGTCTGGATGATTCACGGCCATTGCTTGACCAGTTTGCTCTCTGTGAAAGGCTAAGAGAATGTTTTTTCTCTAGGTGACTCTCCTTAGGCACACATACATCATCTATCCCTTTCTTCTGTGGCCCCATAATATCCTCCAACAGAAACATTGGGACACCATTGAGTTATAGGATGGCATAGTAAAGGTTTTCTTATGTCCAAAGTCCTCACTTTCTTTGAAGGGCTAGGGCCAAAATATTGGCTATCCTTGTAGCCCTTCTTTTTCTCTAATTTCATGATCTGCAAACTTAGGTTCTTAACTCTCCAGAAGAGAAGTTTAGTGATACTATTACTCTGTAACATAGGTACTTAAGCTTATCATAAATGTCTTTCTAAATATTAAATACCTTAGACTTAACATGAAACTGGTATTTTCCATTCATCATTGATATTTTAATTCTACACAGAAATTTAGAAGTCTGAGCATATACAAAATTATAGCAGGTCAATCTATGGAATTTTTCCTAGTCTCTCTTTTTCTTTAATTACCCTTTTTTGTTTTCTTTTAAAACAAACATTTATTTGAGAGAGAATATAGCAATAATTGAAATTATTAGAAGCAGCACACACCTAGAAGACCAGAACGACAAACATTTCAAGCATAGTTTTAGTATTTCACGTTGCTACTCTGAGTTTCAAAAACCTGTTGGAGATTCTTAGGACCATTGCCTAATTCATCCTGTCAATATAAATGCATGGTTTTGCCCCTGTCAAGTTTCCATCTTTTCTGCTTGCTGTCTCTTCATTGTTTCATCCTTAAGTTCTTGATTTCCATTCAGGTATATTATGCCTTTCACTTTTTATTTCTTCTTTGAGTTCTTACACTAGGGAGACTATATGATATTGACACATGTAGATCTGGTTTATTTCACTTTTGAGTATATATATAAGATACATCCACTTATATATGAAGGCTTCCAATTTATCATTGTTTATACTGAGTAATATTCCACTGTATAAAAACACCACATCTTTTTCAACCATTCTTCAGGTGATGGGCATTTTGGTTGCTTTCAAGATTTGGCTATCAAAAATTGTATTGCTATAAACATAGGAGCACAAACATCACTATAATATGACGATTTCAATTCTTCTGGGAAAATTCCCAGTAGAGGACAGCTGGATTAAATGGATTTGCAGTCCTGATTTTTTAAGGAGTCTACACACTGATTTCCATAATGATTGTACCTGTCTGCATTCCCGCCAGCAGTGATGTGTTCCTTTTTCCCCACGGCCTCTCCAACATTTGTTGTGGGTTGATTTCTTTATGATAGCCATTTTTTCTGGGGTGAGATGGTATCTAAGTGCTGTTTTAATTTGCATTTGACAGATGGTTAGCGGAACATTTCTTCATTTATTTATAGGCTTGTATTTCTTCCTCTGAGAAGTGTGTGTTCATCTTCAATGCCCATTTCTGGATTGGGTCTTTGAATTTTGGGACCCTAATTTTTTTTTAGTGCTTTATAAATTCTAGATAGAAGATCTTTGTCTTGCTACTTATTATTTAAATTTTGTTTGAAATTTGTGGGTTGTCTTTTCATTCTGTTGGTAATTTATTTTGACGTGCAAAAACTTCTCAGCAAGAAGAGGTCCTAGTTGTTGATTCTTTCAAGTGTTACACATGCATTTTCGCTTTTGCCCATGAACCATTTGCCTACCCTGATGTCTTCAATATTTCTTCCTCCTTTTTCTTCTAGGAGATTTAATGTTTCGGTTTTTAATTAATTTTGACTTTAGTTTATTGTACGTGATAGACTTGGATCTTGTTTTAATTTTCAACAGGTAGAGAGCCAGTTTCTCCAGCACCATTTGTTAAGGAGGTTGTCTTTCCTCCAGTAAACATGTTTGACCCCTTTGTCAAAGATAAGGTGGGTGAGTGTATTTTGATTTGCTTTTGCATCTTCTAATCTATTCCCTTGATCCTCACATCTATTATTTTGCGAATACTATGCTGATTTTATCACTGGGCCGGTCAGTTGGATGATGTCAACAAAGGAAGTTGCTCCCGCGTGGCTCCGTGGATCTGGAGGGTGGGGAGGATTGGTGGTCATTTGGGTCGCGTGGAACAGGAGCCCTGAGTGATTTTTAAGTAACGCTACATTGTTAACAAAAGTTCCCTTGTCAAATGGGGTCTCTTGAGTTGGTTCTTTCCATATGCATGAGATTTAGTAAGCTTTGGCCAACATCTCCTCAGGCTTTATTTGAAGGAAACTCTGTTGTTACTTTTTAAAGATTACACTGAATTTTAGAAAAACTGGTGACCATTGCTACCTTTAAGATAACTAGCTTTCTCCTCCTAGAAAACATTATATTTGCGTTTATTCACATCTTCTTTTTCAGTGCTTGATTTGTAGAAAATAAACTTTAAAAATTGAATATAACTTACATGGAATAATACACAAAATCACATGTGTACAGCTCAGTGAATTTTTATTAAAAGTTCAACCTATATACCCATTCTCAGTCATTTGTCACATTTTTCTCCCAAAGGAACCTGATATCTGGGTTTCTTATATTGCAAATGAGTTTTTAAACTTGATCTAAGTGGAGTAATACTTCTTTCTTTTACTCCATTGTGTACTCATTTGTGTATGGCTTGTTCCATTGAGCATGTTTTTGAAATTCATGTGCATTATTGTAAATTTATAGTTTATTAATTTTTAGTGCTTTATAGCATTCTATTCTATGAACAGACCACCATTTACATATCAATTTCATTCTGTTTTTTTGGGGGGGCACTGAGATAGGGTCTTTCCACCTTAATCAGGTTGGCCTGGGGCTCATTATGTAACCTAGGCTGATCGCAAACTCACATTGGTCCTCCTGCCTGCGACGTGCCACCACACCAGGGTCCATTCTGATGTTGATGGGCTGAGTCATGTCTGGTTTTATAAAATGATGAGGAATGTTGCAGTAAAACACATATATGTATTTCTCTTGCTGAATATAGTGTGCGCATATGCTCATAGTGTGTGCATATGTTCAACTTTGTAGATATGGACAGGGAGCTTACAAATTTTTTTAGATTTACCGTCATCCCCACCAGAAGTGTATGAGAGTTCCAGGGCTCTTTTTGTTCTCTATAACTTCACACTCTTATACTTTGACAGTTTAGCCATTGTACTATGTACATTTTAATATCTCATCATTGTGTTTTAATTGTGCATTTTTCTGAGGACCTGTGAACTTGACCAACATTTCATGTTTTCTACTCATCTAGATGCTTTTTAAATGTTTTTAGGAACCCATTCCATTCATGGGTTCACTTGTCTATTCAGCTGTGTCTCATTTTCTGGCTGTTTAATACTTCTTTATATATTGAGTACTAGTCCTCCATGAGGTAAGTGTATTGCGTACATCTTCTGTGGACATTGCATGTATGTCTCACTACCCTATGGATCGTTTTTTCAGTTTCATAATGTCTTACAATAACTAGAGAGTTTTAGTGTTACTGAAAGTTAATTGAGCAGTCTTTTATTTCATGGATAGAACTTCTTCGTTCTATTTAAGAAATCCTCACTCCCCCAAAATCATGAAGATGTAATCCTATGCCATCCCCTAGAAGCTGTTTTGTTCTGCATTTCCCGTTCAGTGCAGTGCTGGAGATCTAACCCAGAACCTTGCCCTTGTTTGACAAGTACTTTATAGTGAGCTGTATCTTCAGCCCCAAATAGAATTAATTTTTCATATTCTATTTTTTGTATGCAGACCATCTTCACCACAATGCTGAAAATAAGATCATAGTCATCTTCCACTTCTCTCTGAACTCAGAAGGAAAGGTTTTGTTATTTCATCATTAAATCTGACTTTTGCTATAGGTTTTCCTTACATATAGCCTTAATCAGATTAATGCAGTTTCTATTTTTGTTGTTGTTGTTTGCCAAGAGCATTTTAAAAGTCAAGAATCAGTGTTGGATTTCTTCAGTGTTCTTTTCTGGATCTATTGAATGTTTCATGTGGTTAATTTGTAAATTGCATGAACTGATTTTTAGTGTTAAAACAGCCTTTTACCCTTGGTATAAGCTGTTTTCTGTGCTATTTCATTACACCAAAAAATGACTGTCTGCGTGTGCATCTCTGTGTCAGTTTTAGAATTTTGTATCTATGCTCATAAATGAGATTCGTCTTCAGCTTTTTTGTCAAAATTTCTTAGGCTTTAGGATTAAAGTAATGTTAATTTCAAAAGTGAGTTGGTATGAAAAAGCATTTTTTTTTTTACATTCTAGAAGGGATTATGTAACAGTGATGCTATTTATTCTTTGAATGTTTAGAAGAATTCACTGGTAATGCCATCTGGGCCTCAAGCTTTCTTTTCAGGGAAAACTTAGTTACAGACTCAGATTCTTTTTTTTTTTTTTTTTTTTTGTATTATGGCCAGCTCAGTCTGCCCCAGGGGTGACGCTGGTGCAGCATGTAGTGCTGGGGATGGAACCGGGGACCCTGCAGTTCCCTGAGTTTTCCTAAGCCGGTGCTTTAGACTGATGAACCATCTTGATGGCCCCAGACTGAGGTTCTTAAGAGTTGTAGAAGTATTGAGACTTTAAAAAGTGTATCTTAAAGCTATACTAGATTTATGTCCTTAAGAAACTCCATTCTATTTTTCACATTTACTGGCATTATTTTTTAAAAACTTGTATCTTTTTAAAATTTTATTACTTTTAATAAGAAATTACAATGCGACAGTTTGAAAACATGTTAGTACTACATTCACAATAATTCATACAATGCACATTGTCACAGGGTGTACACATGATAAATTTTCTAGTGGTTATTGGTACAATAGATTTCTTCTCTTTGATCTGAGAGAAGGTAGTTGTATACATAGTCAAATGTTCCTCAATTGCATTGTGTTACTGGCAAAACTGGCAATATTGGAAAGTGTTGATTTGAACCTTTTACAGCTCAGCGTGTTAAACTACCCTTACATTTTATGCTTCATGTTTAAACTTTTCAGCTGAGGGGTTAAGGGCAAGTTAAACAAGACCTATATAACAAAACATGTAGTTTTTGTATCTCCCAAGGTCAGTCAAATCTCCTCAGGATTTACTTTTATCTTATGTGTATAATATCTATTAAATCTGTAGTAACACATTTGTTTACATTACCAATATTGGTTATTTGGTTGTTTTCACTTGTAATTCATAAATTTGTGGGTGGATTTTTTTTTGTTATCTCATGTTGTCAGATTTATATCCTCAAGGTATTTTTACTGTAAATTTCTATTTCATCAAGTCTGCTTTTACATTTATTATATTTTTTAAACTATTTTCTTCGTTTTTGATCTGATTTTGTTTTACCACTTCAGATGTGTGCTTATATTATAAATTTATCCTTTCTTTACCTCAAAAATATGCATCTAGAACTATAAGCTTTCCTCTCATCATGTCTCTGTTGTATCCTGAAGCGGTTTTTTTGTATGTATTTGCAGTACATGATGACTGTGCTCATTGCAGGGAGTCAATACATGTACTTACACATGTCAGTTCTTTTCATTTTTTATTTTTTTTATTTTTTTTTCATTTTTTATTTTGAAGAGTAAACACAAATAGCACAAATAAAGACAGAAGTAAGGTAACATACAACAATGCATATGTTATAGATTTTGAAAATAAGTATAGCTAATTGGCAATGGTTGTTCTCTTTTATATTTTTATCATCAAATCTATTGCTTAGTTTAACGGTATACAAGAATGGAGAAATAATTGAATATTACTGCTTGCTTTTAAGAGACCTTAATTTCTTCTTGCCTTTGTTTATTTTTACTTTTAAAAATTATTTTAACTAGACTATAATAATAATTGATAAGACATTAGAAACAGTATACATTTAGAAGACTAAAATGAGAGGTATGTAAATATGGTTTTTTATTTCACATTGCTGTCCTCAAATATAGTTGCTCAGATTGCAGATATCAGCATACAGAATTAGTCAAGGTGAAAATTCTACACATTAGTTGCTATTTTAAAAAAATTATGTAACTTATTAGTGCAGTCACCTCAGCTATCCTGTATATGTTTTATTTTCCCCCTTTCCTTTATCCTTTTTTTCGTGTCTCTTATCTTAATTTTTTAATCCTTAAGTTCCATTTCTTTCTGTTGTATCATATCTATTATGGTTCTGTGTGTGTGTGTGTGTGTGTGTGTTTGTGTGTTACTGGGGATTGAACTCAGGACCTTGCGCTTGCCAGACAAGTGCTTATTCTACTGAGCTATCACCCTGGTCCTATCTTACAGATTTCTTTCTTTCAAGTTCTTACACTAGGGAGACAATACAACATTTACACATGTGGGTCTGATTTATTCCACTCATGAATAAAATTCCTAGTTGCATCCATTTGCCTATAAAGGCCTCAAGATTGTCTTTCTTTACAATGGAGTAATTCTCCATTGTATAAGAAACATCCCATCTTTTTCTTCCATTCCTCATGTGATGAGCATTTTGGTTGCTTCCAAGACTTGGTTATGAGAAACTGTGCTGCACAACATGGGTGCATGCATCTTAATTCTCACTTATCCTTTCCACTCCCTGACTTCCCCCTCACCCTCTTTGTCCCCTTCCTTTTTTTAAAAAAAATGATTTTTAAAATTTTATTTATTTATTTTTTTCTTGTTTCAGAACCTCTGCTTGCTTATTCACTCAATTTTATGGCCGGCTCAGCCTGCCCCGAGGGCAGGGCCGGCGGAGCATGTGGTGCCAGGGATCGAACCGCGGTCTCTGCAGCCACGCAAGCTTTCCCAAGCAGGCGCTTTAGACCACTGAGCCATCCCGTCGGGCCCCTGTCCCCTTCCTTTTTGAAAAATACCTCTCTTCCCTAAATTTTGATGTGCTACACTTTTATTTTCATGCAGCAAACGGTATTTTCTAACTTGATTTTTGTTTCTTCCTTAATCCATGGTTTTTCTGGAAGGGAGCTGCTTAGTGCCCTGAGATGATTTTCTATTATGTATTTAAATCATTATCTGCAACTTAAGCTGTGGTTGGAGGATATATTCTGAATGCAGTTATTTGAAGTTGGTTGAGATTTACATCATGGCAAATAGTACATTTGTATGGTAGAAAATGTACAGTGAATTCTGCTGGCAGATGTCATTCATCTGAAAGGCAGGCTACTGAAGTCATTTCAGGGTGGCCTCACTCACCTCATCCACTGCATTTGGCACCTGATGTTTGGACCTTTCCTAAAGTAAAAACAACCATGAAAGGTGAAGGTTTGGTCTGAATCAGGGCATAAAGGCAGCTATAACTGTATAGTTAAAGATACTTATGAAAGCACACTTTTAGTACTGCTTCAGAAAGTGGCAACCATGATGGGATAAGTGCATTTGAAATGAGGGTGAGTATTCTGATGGAAATTATTGGCCAGGTGTCTTTCAGTGTAATAATTTAAAAAATAATAATAGCCTTACAAGAGTTACAAGAATAGTGCATAAATCCCTCTGAAAACTACTTAGCTTACTCATTGGGAATTCTGATACGACTACAGTAAAACATTAGGTAAAGCACAACCACAGACCTCATCAATGTTATTGTAATGTAGTTATATAAGAATTTTTCACAGGCACTCATTTTTATTTCACTATATGTCTGTAGTTATAACTCTATGCAGTTTAATTATATCTCTATCTATAGACCTATTATATATCTAGTTCTAGCTCTAGCTGTAGCCCTGTATTTCTCCACAGTCAAGACACAGAGTTGTCCTATTATGATTCCTGCATACTAGTCCTTTATAGCAGCTTCTAGCCCATCTCTTTGCTGAGAGTCATTATGTTCTCTGTCCCTATAGTTTTGTCAGTGTGATAATATGTAGATTTAATTCTATATCATGTAACCTTTTAGAAGCTGACTTTTTAAAAACTAAGGAACTTTATGTTTTAGTTTACAGAAAAATTGAACAGAAAATACGGCATATTCCAATATATCCTCATACTCCCAATTTTCCCTGTTATTAACATGTTGTTTTAATTAGTGTGGTGCATTTAGTACTATCTGTCGGTAATATTTAACATTATTATTAGTTAAAATACATAGTTGGTGTTAGAGTTCATAGTTTGTGTTGTACAGTTCCTTGGATTTTGGCAAATGCACAATTTCATGGGTCTACTACTACCAAAATGCATTATAGCATGACAGAATAGTTTCACTGCTTAAGATCCCGTGCATTACACCTGTTCATGCCACTCTTCTCTCAAACTCTGGACCCACTGACCTTTTCAGTAGTTACATAATCTTTTCCAGAATGTCATATAATTGGCACCATACATTACATAGCCTTTCAAGATAATTTATTATTTATTTGTTTGTTTGTTTATTTATTGTTATTTTGAGACAGGGTCATGCTATGCAGTTCAGGCTGGCCTTGAACTCACATTTTGTAGCCCAGGCTGGTCTTGAACTCACACCAGTCCTCCTGCCTTAGCCTCCCATGTGTTGGCGATTTCTTTAAATTAGCAATATACATTTGTACTTTTGCTCAACTTTTACATATTTCAGTGGCTTGAAAGTGCTTTTAGCCCAGAATAATGTTTGGTCATGTACATGTACCACAGTTCTTTCATCCATTTAGCTACTGAAGAGCATTTTAGTTGCTTCCAAGGTTTTACAGTTTTGAATTTAGTTGTTACAAGCATTTGAATGCAGGATATTTGTGGGAATAGGTCTTCAACTAATTTGGGTAAGTAGCAGGAAGTATGTTTGCTGAGCTATGTGCTAAGAATAGTTTTAGTTTTAGGAGTAACTGCTAGAATGTTTTCCACACTGCCTGTTTCTTTTTGCATTCCTTCAATAGCAATTTCCTTTTTCTCCTTGTTCTTACCAGAAGTAGGTAATGTCAGTTTGTTGAATTACCATTCTGACAAGTGGTAGTAGTATGTAAAGTTCCATCTGTATTTCTTGAATGACATTTGACACTGATAAAATTTCATACGTATATTTACCATTGGTCCATTATTTGATGAAAGATTGGCATCTCAAGCTTGATGAGTTTGAGTTCCGTCTAAGGCAGCGTTTCTCAGCTTGTGGGTCGCGACCCTGGCGGGGGTTGAATGATCAAAATACAGGGGTCACCTAAAGCCATCAGAAATCATAACTGTAGCAAAATTACAGTTTTGAGGTAGCCACCAAACTTATTTTTGGGTTTGGGGTCACCGCAACATGAGGAACTGTATTGCAGGGTCACGGCATTAGAAAGTTTGAGAACTACTGATAAGTTGTTGCACATATCAGAATTTGATTCTTTTTCTAATTATTGAATCAGTAGTATTGTGAACAAGAGAAGGAATGCACCAGAATCGTACGCTCATCTGTTGAAATAATTTTGTGTTGCCTTCTGTTTGACGTTATTAGGAAGGAAGCTTGTATGATAATTATGTACAGGTTTTTGTAGGTATGCACAATTTCATTTCTTTGGAATGCATCCATAGAAATATGATTGTTGGAGAACATGGCATGTACATGCTTAATTGTTAAGAATGTATCAGACAGTTTTCCAGAATGCTTGTACTTGGTTCTATTTCAATCAGAACTGTATTCTTATTCAGCTTTCTGTTTTTGCTGCTAGTATATAAAATATGACTAATATTTGCATGTTAGTCTCATGTCCTTTGGTTTTATCAAACTTGATTATTTATATGAGCCTTTATGATGACTGTTTAAGATTTTCTATACAGGAAAAATTATTGTTAAAAATAAGGACAGTTTCATTTCTTCTATATGATTTTCATTTATTTTTTCCTTGTGTTATTAAACTGGTTAGACTTTCCAACATTATGGTGAATAAGAATTGTGAGAATCAACACCTTTTGTTGACTCTAGGAAGAAAGACCTCAGTATTTTACAATTTATTTGATTTTTAGTTCTTCAGATATTCTTTGTTAGTTTTGCTATGCTATTCATTGCTAGCTTGCTGGAAGTTACTTTTAAATGATGAATGGCTGTTTGATTTTTGAAATGATTTTTCTACATCGATGAATGTGATCATATGGTTTTGCTTCTTTAGCATTTTGTTATGGTGGATTAAACTGACTGTCAAATGTTGAACCAACCTTGCATAACTGGAATAAATGCTACTTAGTAACACTGTATAATTAGCTTTTATATATTTCTAGACTCTGCTAGTATTTTCTTGAGGATTTTATGTCGCTATTCATGAAAGATACTTGTTTATAATTTTCTTTTATTATATGCATTTAGGTTTTGAAATCTGGGTAATATTGGCCTCACAAAATGAGTTTGTTACTGTTCCTTCCTTGTCTAATTTCTACCATAGATTTTTTCTCAAATTAATGTCAATTGTTTTTTCAGTGTTTGGTAAATACTGTACTGAAGTCATCTGGCTTGGGATTTTATTTTTTTAAGATTTTTGATGAAATAATGGCAAGGTAAATTTGCTTCTTTTATATTACTCTTGATGTTTTCTCTTTGTCATCAACTTTTGAAAATACAATTCAAATGCCTTGGAGTGGATTGAAGTGAATTCAACAAACTTGATGTTTATGAGGTTTTCTAGTTATATAGATGATAAATATATAGTTTTTTTTTTTTTTTTCAAATTTTGGAACTTTCAGTCACTACTTTTCAAAATGCTCACTTCTCTGTTTCCAATTCCGCTGGAGCTCATATATAAATTTCCCATCTCTTCAGTCTCTCCCTCTCCCCCCTCTCTCTCCCTCTCTCTGACTCTCTGTCTCTGTCTCTGTCTCTCTCTTCTCTCTCTCTTTGTCAGTCTCTCTCTGAGTCTCCATCTCCATCTCTGTATCTGTCTCTGCCTTTCTCTCTCACTCCCTCTTTCTCCTCTTCCTTCTCTAAGTAACATTTAGCAAATTCACATTGTTTTTCCATCACCATTATCACTGTCTAGTTCCAGAATATTTCATTTCAGTAGGAATCCTCAGACCTGTTAAGCAGTTGTTCTGATTCT
Organism: Myocastor coypus; assembly: GCA_004027025.1. NCBI lineage: Eukaryota > Metazoa > Chordata > Mammalia > Rodentia > Myocastoridae > Myocastor > Myocastor coypus. Next base: position 26,878 of record PVJA010021242.1, read on the forward strand.
TCCCTTTCCCAAGCCCTTAATTGGCCTTTCTGTGTGTCTTAGTTACTCTTCTCTCATTGCTGGGACAAATACCTGACACTCAAAATGAGGGAAGGAAAGGTTTATTTAGCTCGCAGTTACTGGAGGTTTCAGTCCATACTCAGCTGGCTCCAAGGCAAAGTGGTACATGGCAGAGAGCAACCTTTCATGATGATGGGCAAGAGCGGAAGGAAGCGAGTAGCAGGAGCTCAAGCAGATAACTTCTCTTCCCTCCTTACACTGAAATGCAAATCACCTGCCCCAGGTGAGGTGCAGCACCACACCCACAATAACCAATCACAAACTCCAGAAGCTGACCCACGACTGCATGAGGCTTTGGGTGGACACCTATATACAAACCATAACACAGTGTATGGATTTACATTTTCTAAATGTCACTGATAAATGGAATAATGCTATATGTAGACTTTTGTCTTATTTCTATCTTTAAGCATAATAGTTTCTAGATTTGTCCATATTGTAGAATATATGAGTACTTAATTTCTTTTTATGGCTGAATAATGTTTTATTTTATGGCATAGCCACATTTTGGATTTCCACTGATAGATATTTGGATTATTCCTACCTCTTTTCTATCGTGCAGTGGTTCTCAACCTTTCTAATGGTGTGACCCCGCAATACAGTTCCTCATGTTGTGGTGACCCCAAACCAAAAATTATTTTTGGTGACTACTTCAAAACTGTAATTTTGCTACAGTTATGATTTCCGATGGCTTTAGGTGACCTCTGTGTTTTGGTTGTTCAACCCCCTCCGGGGTCGCAACACACAGGTTCAGAACGACTGCTACTGATATTATGACCATTCATATGCAGTTTTTGTATACCAGTCTTATGATAATTCTATGTTTAACTTCTTTTTCATGATTCACCAAAGTGGTTTTTACAGTAGCTGAAACATTCTATCTTTCTACTAGTGATGTATAAGAGTTTTCATCTTCTTTCCAATACTTATCTTCACATTTATTTATTTATTTATTTATTTATTTTTGCGATTTACTGCAGAATCTATAGGGTCTCACTACATAAATCGCACTTGTAGTGATTCTCCTATTTTTTTAGACTTCTTTTTTCTAAATTTTAAATTTTTTATTCTTGTTTCACAGCTTTTGTTTGTTTACTCATTTTCATGGCCGGCTCAGCCCACCCTGAGGGCAGGGCTGGCGCAGCATGTGGTGCCGGGGATCGAACCGTGGTCCCTGCAGCCGCCCAAGCTTTCCTTAGCAGGCACTTTAGACCACTGAGCCATCCTGCCTGGCCCCCATCACCTTATAAAAATTCTTTACTATTCCATTACCAATTGATACGATTTTTTCTCTTCTTGCCTAATATTTATTCATTTTTCCTTTGCTTAGTTCATCAGCTGGAGATTTATTTATTTATTTATTTATTTGTTTGTTTATTTATTATGGACATGTCTACAGGGTGTTCAGGGTCTCATTACTAGATTGGACTTGTAGCGATCCACCTGTTTACGGTCTCCAAAGAGCTGAGAGTACAGGCGCAGGGCACCATGCTGAGACTCAATCGCCCTCTCAGCACGCGCCCGTGGGGCAGGGCCGACATGGCAGGCCTTGGATTGAACCCTGGCCCCTCTGCTTGTTTGCAGTCGCTTTAATCCACCGAGCTCTTTGTTTGACAAAGAGTTTTAAAAAAAACATATTGAACAGTGATAGTGTTAACGAAGAGTTTTATCTCCTTCCTCATTTTCATGAAGTTCATAATAATGCTTTACTGTTAATATAAAGTTTCTTGTTAACTTTGCATAAATATCTGTTACCAAGTGAGAATATTCCTTTAACTTTTGAGATATTTAAGTATTAACTCTTGCCAAATGTAATCCTATTTCTTATATTAAAATATTCCAACTTTGTGGTAAAATGCAAGCTCCTTTTTCCTACTGTGCATTCCCTTCAGCTGTCCCAGCCCATGGTTGCTTTCTTCCCCAAGTGGCTAATGACACAATGTGTGTGGTGTTTTGGCTACTCAGTTCTGCCTTAAAGTAAATAGTACTTGTTTTTCATTTATCCCCACAGAACATTTTGTTTTTAAAAATACTTTAATGCCATTCTTAGTATAGTACCTGTAACATGCTATATAATGAATTTTGTGAAAATAATTATCACATTAACATTTTATATTTGTTCTCATTTCTTGTCTAATAATTTTTTTATTATGCATCAGAATTGGTAGAATTAGAGGTTTCTAATCCTAAGCAAAGATGAAACCTAGGGAAAAATCAGTGAAAAAGGACCTAGTACTTTGTTCTTAGTTGGTATTTCTCCGCATCAAAGACTATTGGGAGGGTTAGCCAAATAGCTCAATAGATTAAAGCTACTGCAAGCAGGCGCAGGGTCTGGGGGTTCAATCCCTGGGCCTGCTATGCTAGCCTTGCCCTGGGATGTGCTGAGATGGCAATTGAGACTGGTTGTGATCGCGCATCACATGCCTATAATCCCAGCTCTTGGGAGGCTGTATACAGGCAAATCACTAGTAGTCCGATCTAGTAATGAGATCCTCAACACCTTGTCAACCCTTCTCCCCCCCTAAAAAAAAGACTATTAGGCATGGAGGTTTAATTATGATCTGGGTAGACTCATTTATAAGAATGAAGAAACAGGGGCTGAGGTAATAGCTTCATGATCTAAGCTTCTGCCTGGCAAGCATTAGGACCCAGGTTCAATCCCCATTACCACATGCCATGTCAGCCCCGAAACTATGAAACCCTGGGCATAGCATGCTGGCCACTGAAACTGGGCCATGCCTGTAATGCCAGTGCTGGTGGCGAAGGGGGGGGGGCGAGACAAAAGGATCACTGTGAGTCCAAACTCTGTAGCCAGACCCTATACCAAATGAAATATTTTTTTAAAAAATAAAGAAAATGGGGAAACAGAGTTCCAGGAGAGGAAGTTAAATGCCCCAAAACTCAAAGCTAATATAAACTCTGTTCCACAAATGTATCTATTTCGCAACAAGAAATGGCTTCATACAGATCCAATCTAATCTTTTTTTTTTAATGTACTGCTAATTTTTATCAGTTTTATATACACAGGATAGCTCAAATAAATACACTACCGATTTCTGTTAGTTTACCGAAAGTAACACATAATGCTTAATATTTTGGGCCAAATTTGCATGCTTATATCTGGCAAGCCGAACAACTACTTTGAAGACAACAATATGCAATGTAACAGCAACTGTTGAAATCCTACATTGTTTTATGAAATTGTGTATCATTTTTAATTAAAATTTTTTTAACTCTCTAATAGAGAGAAAGCCCACAAGATCATCTCGTTTGCAAGAAAGGTTGTCCTCAGAGCAGGGTAGAAGCCGAAGCCGTGCTGTGCTGTCTGCCCAGGTGCTGCGCTCATAGCCAAAGCCTCCCCTCCAGGCCACGGACCTGGAGCCTCACCCCACCCTGGCCACTGCCCCGTCCCACCCCACCCTGACCACTCCCCCACCCCACTACCATGTCTCCTGCCTGACTCAGGATCCATCAGATCCACATATCTGCTCTCCAGCCTGACCCATGCAGCCCACAGCCCCGCCTGCCCCAGGTCCCAGTGCCCAGGCCAGCCACCGTGAGTGTCTGAATCCGCCTGAGGTCCTGGTGGACCCCCCTTTTGCACAGGCCCACTGAGAACCGAGGCGCGGTGCTCACACTTTCCAACCTCTTTTTGGACTCTGCTCAGAATCTCCGGATTACTTTAGCTTCAGCTTGGGTTTTCCCCTTTGTCTTCAAAGAGCTGCACATAGCCGACATGCAGAGTTGCATCCAGGGGCCCCGTTCCCTCCTCTTGCGCCCACCTTTTGAAGGTCCTCCTGCCACGCACATCACTGGAGGGACCAGGCTCTGGCACAGCAGACTTTGGGGCACACCCGAGCCGTGTCCAGAGCAGAACAGATAGCCGAAGCAGAAGCAGAAAGCAAACAGGAGCGGAGTGAGCCAGGAGAGCTGCCAGCCCAGAACAAGCAGAGGGGAGGCCTGCGGGGCGAGCCAATCTAATCTTTGGTTTTGTGGTAATTATTGTGAATTCCCTACTGTCTTTCCTCACTTTAACATGTAAGCACTGATTAAAGTCCTGGCCCAGTAGGAAAAGTGCATAGGTTCTTTGTCTCCATCACCTTCTGGAATTTCAGATTATTTCTTGGTTCTTCCATTGTCTAGCTATGAATATTTCTGAGGAGATCCTGTACTGTTGCATTTCTCAACTTGGATGTATGGAAGTACTTTGATACCATTGGTTTTTGTTACCTATGGTTTGTTTCTAGCTTCAGATATTGGGCTGGATCTATCTCTGAGATTCTTCCTTTTTAAAAATGTATTTAATACAGGCTCTACAAGGTCTCACTATGTAGATTGGATTTGTAGTGATACGGCTGTGTTCAGCTTGCCAAGAACTGGGATTACAGGTGCGAGCCATCATGCCCAGTCTCAATCACTGACTCAGTGCATCCTAGGGGTGGGTTGGCACAACACACCAGTTATTGAACCCCAGCCACTGTGTTCTGCCTTAAGCAGGTGCTTTAGTCCACTGAGCTATCTGGCAGGCCTATCTCTGAGATTCTTGAACTTTGAAATCAAACTGAATTGTGAAGCCCTTGCGAGGGCTGTTTGGGTGAGCTGAAGAGGCAGGAAGCAGAGAGGATTAATGGTTTTGGCCGAAATTGGAATACTCTGGTTTAAAGAACAACGTGACTACTGCTTTTTAGACAGCTATAACAGATTCTTAAATCCCTCAGTGCTGGTTTCTACATGACCTTATCCAAATCTCTGTATCCTAAGTCCCCACTGCTATCCTAGAATGATCTCCCAGAAAGCTCACTGTGAAATCGTATTTCTTGCAGTCAGAATTCATTCCCAGGGCCTAGGGCCACTTTGTGGAGCCATCAATGAACAATGTGGCTAGGAACCATTTCTCCCCCTTGCAATAGTATAAGTGAAGTCTACAGCGTGGATGCCTCCCTCAGTGGTAATAGCCCCTGATAAGGAGTCAGAAGTATTGGGGTCAGTCCTTCTCTGACACAGTTTTTAGCCTGTGATAAAGTCAAAACTGCTCTATGCTTTAGATTTTTATATATCCAACAGGCTGAAAATTCTTACCATACTTACATATTAAGATTATGATAGGATCCTGGGGACACCCACTTGGGACCCCCCCCTCCTGTCCCTCTCTGGGACAGGAGCTTTCTTTCTCTCAATAAATATGTTCTGCTCATTATAAGAAAGATCATGATAGGAATAAAATCTTATGAGTGGCAAAATGAAACAAAGAATTTATTACTAAAGTACAATCCTTTGCAGGCATTTATGATATGTCTATGCAGTGCCATGTACTCTAATCAAATATATGTAATATCTATCTATCTATCTGTCTATCTATCTATCTATCTATCTATTAAATCATCACACAATCCACTAGAAATAGATGAATTACCCTTTTCTTTCTTCAAGGTAAAAATACCAAGTATATAAGTTTTCTATTGCTGCTGTAACAAACACATGTAGAACAGTTCTAAAAAATATGCATTTTTTGAGCTGAGAAAATGGCTCAATAGCTTAAATGCCTGCTTGACAAGTGTAAGGTCCCAAGTAAGATCCCTGGAACAACAAAACAAAAAAAAAAAAAAAAAAAAAAAGGAAGGAGGGTGGAGATTGGCCCTCCAGTAACCAAAAAAGAATACATAAATAAAATTAAAAACTCTACACTTTTTCATTTCACAACTCTGATGAAGTTAACTTCTTGTCAGGGATGCATCTTTTTTTTCTGGAAGCTGTTAGGAGAAACCTTCTTCAAGCTTACTCAGGATGCTGACAGATTTCACTTTCATAGAGTTGCTGAACTGAGGTACCCATTTGGTTGCTGTCTGTAGGCCAGAGGTTTTTCTCAACTTGAGGGGCCCCTTGTTCCCTGGTTCATGGATCCCTTCACCTTCAAAGGCAACAATGTAATTTTGACTTCCTCTCACATTCTAAATCTTACTGCTACTTCTTCTGCCTTTCTCAAATTCTACTTTTAAAGGCCCATGAAATTGCACTGTATCCACCAGTGAGAACATAGGATAGTCTCAGTATTTTATTTTATTTCTGTGTTTTAGGGAAGGGTCTACAGGGTGTTCATGAGCTCACTAGTAGATACGACTCCTAGTGATCCACCTGTTTACAGCCTCCCAAGAGCTGGGATTATAAGCCTGCATTATCACACATAGTCTCAGTTGCTGTCTCAGCGTTCCCTAGGGGCAGGGCCAGCACAGCAGGCCAGGGGATGGAACCCTCAGACCCTCAGCCTACTTGCAGGTGTTTCATTTCACAGAGCTATTGGCTGGCCCAGTCTCAGTATTTTATTTTATTTTTTTAAATTTTTTAAAATTTTTGTCTTTTTGAGACAGGGTCTCACTATGCAGTTGAGGCTGGCCTTGAGCTCACTTTTGTAGCCCAGGCTGGTCTCAAACTGGCACCGATCCTCCTGCCTCAGCCTCCCGAGTGCTGGGATTACAGGCGTGCGCCACCACGCCCGGCTAGTCTCAGTATTTTAAACTCAGTTGATGACCAACAATTCTATTTGTGCTGTCCCTTTGACCACATTTTCAGTCGTAACACAGTAGCCATACTAAAAGGGCCACTGCTATGTAATTTAAATGAATGTTTTAACCAAATATTTTAAAATAGCATTAATAAAACGTGAATTTATGAATTTGAGAACAACTTTTATACATTCAAATGAAATACTTAATATGGTGTTGTCTCATGATGCTATTTGCCACAAAAGTAAGCCACTAGGGCTTCCTTAGGACCCATCTAGGCTTTAGTAGCTTCAATATTTTTCCTGTGCATTTTTATTGTTTTTCCAGCCATTACAAAATTGTTTCACCTCATCTGAGTTCAACTTTTTGTTCTACTCTCCAGCATCATTTTGCTTTTGACCTTTATTGTACTTGTACCCTTTTTGAGCCAAATCTGTACGTGGGAAATAGAGCTCTCTCTCTAATCCAAATTTTGTGTAACAACATATTTAAGTGTTTTTTTTTCCTCTAAAAATCAAACTAATCCCAGTCAGAAGTACAGAAAACATTCCCCAAATTCATTTGGAACCAAAAGAGACCAAGAGTAGTAAAAACAACCTTACACAACACAGGCAAATCAGGCAGCATTATAATTCCAGACTTGAAATTATACTTCAAAACTACTAAAAACAGTATAGTACTGTCCCGCAACAAACCTGAGGATCAGCGGAGCAGATGAGAAGATGTAGAAACAACTTCACAGACTCAGCAATCTGGTCTTTGACAAAATCGCCAAACATGTTCACTGGAAGGATAGTCTCTTTAATAGATGGTGCTGGAAAAACTGGCTTTCCACATGCTGAAGACTAAACCTAGATCCATGTCTATGACCATGCAGCAAACTAAGATGAAAACAATCAGAGAACTAAGTATTGAAACAGAAATACTAAATCTGTTGGAAGAAAGAATAGGCAGAACTCTTGAAGACATGAAATAGGCAGAAACTTTATCAACTACTGGGATCTCATCTGACTAAAAAGCTTTTGCAGCACAAGAAATCAGCAACTAAGTGAAAAGGGAATCCAAAGAGTGGCAAAAAAATTGTAGCTGGTTATTCTTCAGACAAAGGAATAATATGTAGGACGTACAAAGAACTGGAGAAAATCAGACCCTCTAAATTCAAACACCTGATTCAAAAATAGGCTCTAAGATAAATACATACTTCTCAGATGAAGAAATAAAAATGGCAAACAAATATATGAAAATGTTTTATAGCACTGATCATTCAATAAATGCAAATTAAAACACTGAAATTCCATCTCAGTCAAGAAAGAATGGTTATTATGGAAAGAATCAGTAATTAGAAAATGCTGGAGGAGCTGTGTGCGAAGAGGAACGCTTCTCCACTGTTGTTGGGAGTGCAGACTTATACAGCCACTATGGAAATCAGTGTGGAGATACCTCAAGAAACTAAAATTAGAGGTCCATTTGACCCAGATATTCCACCTCATGCTATCTTTCTGAAAGAATTGAAAGCATCATGCCACAGCAATATATGTGCACCTATGTTTATAGTAGCACAGTTTGTAATAGCTAAATCTTAGAAACAATCCAAAATGTCCATTAGCTGAGGGATGGATAAGAAAGAAGTGTTTCTAAAAAATATATTATGGAGTATTACTCAGCCATAAAGACAGCTAAAATTGAGACATTTACAGGTAAATAGATGAACCTTGAAGTCATAATCATAAGTGAAATAAGTCTGATATACATGTAAATATTGCATATTCTCTTGTGTGAGAAACTGAAAATATAAGTAAGAACAAAAATGTACAGTAGACATGTATTTTTCCTCATTAAACTTTGTTTTAATGGGTTTCAAAATTCTGTGACAGATTTTTGGTCAAGTTGTTGCCATTAAAAAATATTGATTTAAAAAACTAGTAACTTAAAAATTGCCATACACAAAAAATGGTCCACAAAACATTAGCCTTCTAGTAGACACCTGTTACGGTTTGTGCATAGATGTCCCTCCAAAGTCTCACGCAGTTGTGGGGCATCAGTTGGGATTTGTAATTGATTATTGTGAAAATGGGTGCTGCACCTTCCAAAGGTTCAGCATATTGATTATAGCACAATGTAACGCTAAAATTATGTTTGGAATACATGTCACTCTTGTCTTTTTGATATGTACTGCTCCTGGTGCAAACTCAGTTACTGTCACTCTCTCAAGAGTAGTACTTGAAAATAAGAGACTGGGCCAAAAACCATATTCTTGACAGGCTACAATTTTGTATTTCCTTGAATTTCCAAATATCTGTGTCAAAATTGTGTAACTGCTTATATCACATTGTATGGAAAGTTATTAGAATATCAATGATGATCAGAAAATATCATTTCCAAGCTAAGTCAAAGATATTTGA
>PVJA010021243.1:0-35809 GCA_004027025.1 Myocastor coypus
AAAAAAAAAAAAAAAAAAAAAAAAAAAAAAAAAAAAAAAAAAAAAAATACTCTCTCCAGTTTCAAGGTATTCGAGTTCTGATCAATTCTAATTTCACATCAGTCTAACTTTTACTTTTACTTAATGATTGTTTAGCAAAGATGTGAAGCAGAAGTAAATTTCTATGGAAAAATCCTAATAAGAGAACGCAGAGATTTGGGGGCCGCCCACTTGGCTACTTCTAATGCCAAGGTATGGAGATTTATTTTCCTTCATTTTTCACATTTGAAACAGTAGGTGGCGCTATGGCAGACTTGGCTGAGTAAAATGTAAACGTTACTCAAGCATTGCCCTTAGGCTCAAGTGCTCTTTAAAGAAACTATGTTTTCCTCAGGGAACACTTAGGGTTTTGTTTTAATTAAAAACTTATGTCCTATAAGATGAATATATTGCCTATTATATATAGTCAGTGAAAAAAAAAGTTGTAAGATAAAAACAATAATAAAACACATGGCAGCATAAAAATTATTAATACAGGACTAGCAAGGTAGCTCAGCAGACTCAGTTCCCACTGCCCCACTCCCAGGGCAGACTGAGTCAGCCACCAAAAACACCATTATGATGTTAGACAAGGACTTACCTCCAGGCCATGTATAATTGACTTCATAATCCAAAATACACCAAATATACCAAATCTGATGAAGAAACATTATTTGACATAAAAGAACTTTTTAAATAGAGCGAAAATGGAATCGGACACACTCTTTTGTTAAGAAAGATAGTTTATTAATGAAAAAATGAGGGTAGACACAGTCTTTGGCACGCAGATGTATATGGTCACAGATACCTTCCCCTTCACCCCAAGAAGGCTTGTCGCCAACACGGCTTCCAAGAGCCTTAAGCATTTTGTCACCAAATTGTTCTTTTCACATCTGCACTGCAGCCTATAAAATAAAGAGACAAAGATAATGTCCATAGTGTGTCATACTCTGTAGGTGATTTTCAACAGTAAGAATAATTGTTTCGCAAACAAACCCAGGAATTTGCTGCCACAGGTGCGATACTCACTTCATTGCCACACTCCATGTTCTGCTTTCACTCTTTTGTTGCCTTTTTTGGCGAAAGTGGTAGAATAAAGATAACAATAGATTCCTACATTAAAATGGAAAGGGCAAAATAAAGTCCTATGTATCAAAATTACATATTTGCTTTTATTTTTAAATCGTGGTGTTTACAGCTGAAGATATAGCTCAGTGGCACTGTGCCTGCCTGAGTTTAATTCCTAGTACAAAAAGAAAGAAAGAAAGAAAGAAAGAAAGAAAGAAAGAAAGAAAGAAAGAAAGAAAGAAAGAAAGAAAGAAAGGAAGGAAGGAAGGAAGGAAGAAGGAAGGAAGGAAGGAAGGAAAGAAAGAAAGAAAGAAAGAAAGAAAGAAAGAAAGAAAGAAAGAAAGAAAGAAAGAAGAAAGGAAGGAAGGAAGGAAGGAAGGAAGGAAGGAAGGAAGGAAGGAAGGAAGGAAGGAAGAAAGGTGATGTAAACTAAAAAGCATTGTTTGCTCCAAAATATTGAAACAAGTCAATTTATTTATGGCACAAGCTTCATTATTTGAGCAAAGACCTCACCTATCAAATAATAGTTAATTAAGTCTTCCCATAAAATGCTCACTTTAAACCCAGCATGGTGGCACATGCCTCTAATCCCAGCACTCAGGAGGCTGAGAGAGAAGGATTGTTGTGAGGTTTAGGTCAGCTTGGGCTACAAGAGTTGAAGCTCAGCCTGACCTACTGTCTTTTTGAGACAGTCTTGCTTTGTCCATCAATATCTAACTACCATGTCACAAATTTTCCCAGTGACCACCATATGTACCCAACCAAAGACGTTCTCAGAGCACCAGCCTATGAGTATCCATTTCTCCTTGAAGAGATCCTACAGTGCTCTGCCTCATCACAAGTTGTAACAGATTTCACTCTGCTTTATTCAACCACTTTTGTATGACATTTTGAGGAATCAAATTCAAAATACAATGTCAATACTATACAGCAATCTAGAATTTTCCAACTCTAACCATCAAGAACCCAAAACATTTTTAGTTTAACTCATTTTAAAAGTATTTTGTGCTTCTAAACATAGGAATAGAACTGCATGAGTCTGTTACAACCAATGAATACATGTATTTTATGGAGAGAATTTAAAATTGATTAGCATAGTCTCACCAATTATGAATTTTTTAAAGGGCCACTTTAGGGCCAGCAAGATGGCTCAGCGGCCTAAAATATCTGCTTAGGCAAGCTTATGTAGCCACAGGGACAGCAGTTCAATCCCCAGCACCACATGTCGCACCAGCCCCACCCCCAGGGAAAGTTGAGCTGTTCATAACAAAAAAATAAAATAAAATAAAGGGCCACCTTAAAAAGCAAGAGCAAGTGAATGTTCCCAGGGCCTGGGGATGTAGGATGCACAGGGAAGGATGGAGAAAAGTTGACCAATAGATTCTGGTTTGTTAGATAGGTGGAAAAAACCCTAGTATGCTATTGCACTATTAGATGAATCTAGATAGTGATTTTATAGTGTATATAGTATACATCTATATACAGAAAGAAGTGTTAAGCATTTGAGAAGATATATTTAAACTGCATCTAAAATATGCTTGCTATCAAATATCACATGATATCTCATTAATATGTACGATTTTGTTTTTATGTATCAGTTAAATTTTTTAGACAATTTTACATTAAAAATGAAAATGAGTTTCTAAAGTTCACAAAGGAATATAGAAGACAGAATTTGTTTCTTACTGTGTTCAGATTTCTCACAAAATCAGATTTATGTCCTAAAGCAACAATTCAAAATATGTATGCAATATAATAGCAAATAGGAAATAGGAAACAGTCCAGATAATTCCCCAAATTATCAGTCATTTTAGATCTATTTTAATATATACACTAATTTATTTCATTTATATACTAGTTCATCTAATCCATTAAACTGAAAGTTTTGTGCTTTTATCTGTTTGTTTCTTCTTCATAAGTCTTTTTTGCATGATTTGTACTTCAAATCACATTTTTACTATTCTTCTAAAGTTGTGACACACACTGTATTAACTATTATTGTGCCTCCCTTAAGCTGATTTTATAAGACCTTTGTCGCAGCCACAGAAACCTTACTGACAGGAGGACCCCACACTGATAATAGCCTTCTACCTCAACTAACAGTGTTGATCACGATTTACTAATTTGAGTAACTCTTTAAGCAACACTAGCTTCCTTATACAAGTCTTTTCTCTTTAAGATTGTCCAGCTGCTGGGCAAGTGCAAGGTCGTGAGTTCGAACCCTGGTCCCACACAAAAAAAAAAAAGATTGTCCAGCTGGTAGATTTTGACATGCTGTACATATTCATAAGATCAATCCCACGAATGCCACCTCAGATTTCTCCCCAGTTTCCTTCTTTTTTATTATTACTGCTTTCTTTACCTTCCCTTTCTTCCTTAGCTTCTTTTTCTAGTTCTTTGGGGACCATTCTTATAGCAGTACTCATAGTGATTCTATAAAGCACTGACCAAATTCATGCCCACAAACAAAAGCACTTGTGTGTTAACCTGAGCTTATGTATGCTTGTATGTACTTTTCTGACACTATGAAGTTGTTTACCACTGCGCAGGTTCTGATGTTCAGGTCATAACTCAAGCCATGGGACACAAGTTAAACCTAAAATGCCAATCAGAACCCTGGTTGTTCATATGTGAGCCCAGGTGTAACTCAAAGCTCCACTATGATTCACTGATGAGTTCAAATATGTGTCTGGTCAGAGGAGGTGGGAAGCCTGGGGGCCTGGCCCAGAAAAGCATATTGCCGCCCTTGATCCTCTTGCTCACTCTCTGCTTCCTGAATGCAAGAACATGAGTGATTATCCTCAGCCATGCCCTCCTACCATGCTCTTCTGCCTTGGAGCCAGCTGATGATGGTCACAATTTCCTCAAATCCTGAGCCAAATCGAACCTCTCCCATAAGTTGTGGTTCTCAAATATTTCATACCCAAGCTGACTAATACAATGAATAAGAAAGAAGTATAGTCCTGCTATAACTGTACCTAGCCATGTGGTTCAGAAGTCTTTGGAATTAGAATTTGGAAAGCTTTGGAAATGCAGACCCTAGAATGTTATAGACAGTGTTTTACGGGTATTTCTATAAAAGCTGGGAGACCAGAATGTGGATAATAATGGAGCCAGGAAAAGCGGGGCTGTATAACGTAGGCAGTCTTCCTCCGCTGTGTACTTCTACCATGCTGCTTCCACCTCGGAGCCAGCTGATCATGAGCTGAATCTCCCTAAACTGTGAGCCAAGTAAAACCTCTCCTCCATTAAGGAGTAGGTGCAAGGTGTTTTGTCCCAGTGATGGGAAAGCTAAGACATGCATACGCCGTGCTAGATGAAAAGGAAGCTGAAAACTAAATATTTAACTTTTCTATCATAGATAGTGGAGAACTTCAAGACTTAAAAAAGTTATCATAACCACCGAATAACCCAATAATAGCATCCACAAGAGAACGGATCTGTATCCATGCTAGGTAGATGGAATATTGGACAGAGAATGAAAGAGAAGCAGAGGTCGAACTGATATTGCCTACCTACTATGAGTTCAAAGATTCTATAGAGTTTCTCGTATTCACAGTAGTCCTGTCAGGTTAGATTAGTTTTCCCATTTTGCAGAGAAAAAAAAAATCATAAAATTTTAAAATCAACTCCAGTACAAGGAGTTAGCAAGTGACAACAGGAGTAAAATTTAGGTCCCGGTGCAGGCTCTTTCTAGTCTTCCAATGTGAATTATGATCAGACCTACTACTTCGTCTCCAGGTGATTTTTTTTTTCTTCAGTAGCTACTCTCCTTCAAAAGCTATCTTAACAGTGTTCGCCACTTCACCACATCAGAATTATAAATCACTTCATATTTGTGGTCATCGATCTTGCTGTGATGTTCCAGTTCCATCACTAACATATCGTGAGAAACAGGCTGGTCCACGTATTGCAATATGCAGCTATGATGGGGACGTAACCCGAGCCTGTGAACTTGTTCTTGCCACAGCATTCCTGAGCTTCCGCGGCACACAAGATACTTTTCACCAAGGATCTTTCATTAAACTGTATTTTGCAGTGAAAGGTGCCAACAGTAACGTAGCTCAAGTATTTACAGTGGCACTAGGAGTTCCGTCAGCTTTCTATCTCTAGATAGGCATTTACAGGCTGAAGTTTTCAAGTATGTTTCAGGCATATCTTTACAAGGAAAATATTCCACTAGTGAAGACTGCCTTATTGCTGTAGGCAGGCATGTCCTTGGTTAGAGAAAACTTTAAATCAGAAGAAAATATAAGTCAGTGGACAGTCCCAGAATGAATGCAACCAGTTTCAATTACATAATCGTGTCTTCAAACTCATCCTGTTTTCCTTGAACGAATCAAGTCCTTCCTGTCGCTATTAGATTTATATGATTTAAATTCATCTTGGTTTATGTGAGCTTTATGGAAACAATAAAGAAAAACATTCATCTTATCCAATGTAGACAGGACAAAGTAAACTTTAGAAATTTCATTTGGAGCTGGGCGTGGTGGCTCACGCCTGTAATCCCAGCACTCGGGAGGCTGAGGCAGGAGGATCGGTGCGAGTTCGAGACCAGCCTGGGCTACAAAAGTGAGCTCAGGACCAGCCTCAACTGCATAGTGAGACCCTGTCTCAAAAGGACACAAAAAAAAAAAAAAAAAAAAAAGAAATTTCATTTGGTTCTGATCAAACGTAATGATTGTTGTGACACAAAATAGCCAATACCAAAGGATCTCAAACTCTGAAAATCCACTAATTGTCTTGCAGTGAAAGAAAGTTTTGTATAGGGAAGACACAATGCAGGAATTATACTTTCATATGCTTGAAATGATGGAAATTAGTGAGTTTATCTATGAAAATATGCACTGATTCAACTACTTATGGCTCCAGAGGAACAGGTGAGCCGCGCTGGAGCAGGCCTGAGGGCACCAACCACAGCGTCCAGATGCCAGGGAGTGGGAGTGGCTGCTGCCTGGGACACTCAAGTGACTGCCCAAAGTCAAGGTGGCTAGAAACACTCTTTGATATTGGTGTGTTTTAGTCTTTGTTTCATTTTGTGGTACTGGAAAGAGAACCATTGTACCATTAAGATACATTCCCATCTCTTTTATAATTATTATTATCTTATTTTTATTTTGAGACAAGGTCTTACTAAGTTGCCCAGACTGGCCTCAAACTTGTGATTCTCTTATTTTAGCCTCCAAAGAGGGTGGCATTGCTAGAGGGCATCACTGTATATTACTAAAGAAAATATTTTTAAACATTATATGAGTGAAGTTTAGGATTTTTTAAAAATAATGAACAAGAATAAGTTCCTATCCTTAGGAATCTTAAGAAAACCACAAACTAACAAGCTGTACTGAAAGAAACATTTATGTAGTGTTTTCCCTGTGATGTTGGTTCCCTATAATTCCAAAGCATTGATCACACAAACAGGCTTACTACACAATAGGTTCTACAAAAACATGAAAAGAAACAAATGAGTATTGGCCTTTTCCATTAGAAATAAATTTCAGTTTATGAGTTGACATCTTAATTGCAACAAATCTAAGGAAAGGTAGATTTCTTCACTTCCTTTTTATTCGGATTTTGTTTTTTGATTTTTTGTTTTGGTTTGGTTTGGATTTTTGCAGTTTTTGTTTTCTTTTGTCTTTTTGAGACAAGGTCTCACTATGCAGTTCAGGCTGGCCTTAAACTCACTTTTGTAGCCCAGGCTGGTCTCGAACTCACACTGATCCTCCTGCCTCAGCCTCCCAAGTGCTGAGATTACAGGCATGCACCACCACGCCCAGCTCAAGGATTTTTGCAGTTTTTATTCATGGCAGGGCCTCCCTTGCATACATGCACCCGTGGCTTCAAGTCTTTCTGAAAGCTGCAGTACACACACTCTGCACACGCTCCTCAAACTTGGTGATCTCTTCCAGCAGGTTGGTGCCCACCTTGCCATCCTGTACCACACACTGGAACTGCAGCTTATGGATGCCATAACCCATGAGGGCCAACTTGGAACCTCCAGCCCAGAAGCGCCCATCTGAGCTGGACAGAGCACACACAGGCTTCCAGCTCAGCCATATCAGTCCCAAGGATTGACATCCATGAGGGTGGAGGACCTGGGCACCAGTGAGGGCTTCTTGGATTTTTTTTTTTTCTCCTGCAGCCTCTCCTCCTGCAGCCAGGCTGCCTCCTTGTCCTTAGCCTGTCAAGTCAAGTCAATGTCCTCGTCCTTGTTGTCCTCTGCTGCTATAGCCACCTTCTTGGTTGGGAGCTCTACTTGGTGCATGGGAGACACACAATGGATCTGTGGGGCTGAGCCTCGATGGATGGGCGAGTCTTCTTGAGTGTGGTCTGCCAGGCCTCCAGTCTAGAGATGGCCTACTGCAGATCCTGCGTCATGCTTCTCAGGTTCTGCTTCTCCACTTCCAGTTGTCAATCAGGACAACAAACTCACTGTGACTCCCACCAGGCCCACTGGAGATCTCAGGGCCAGGGCTTCCAGCCAGGGATTTCTAGATGCTCTCTCTGGCTTTTACAGTGTCATCGAGGATCACGCTGGCACCATTCTCCTGGCAGGAGGCACCAGCCACAGGCCCGTTCATCCACTCCTAGAATTTCCTTTCAGCATCATCATTCTTTTTTTTTTTTTTTTTTTGTCTTTTTGAGACAGGGTCTTGCTATGCAGTTGAGGCTGGTCCTGAGCTCACTTTTGTAGCCCAGGCTGGTCTCGAACTTGCACCAATCCTCCTGCCTCAGCCTCCCGAGTGTTGGGATTACAGGCGTGAGCCACCATGTCCGGCTAGCATCATCATTCTTAAACTCGTCGGACCAGACTTTCTCATGCACTAGGAAATTGGTGGTTATTTTTACACCAGCCAAGGACACGGCAACCCAGAACCTACAGCAAGGACTGTAGAGGAAATGATTTGCATTTTGTTTGCACGAAAGTCCGTGTTGTAGCTCTTGATGGTGGAGGCCCATTCTCCACCCAGATACGGTGTTCACAGCTGTCCTAACACTGGTGGGCACGGGTGAGAGTGCAGGTAACTTCATATCTCACTTGACAGTTGTTGACAGATGTGGAACCAAGTTTCAAAGAATTAAAGAAAAAGTCCAGGAATTGGTGTTGCATGCCTATAATCCCCACATTGGGAAGGCTGAAAACAAGAGGATCACTATGAGTCCAAGCTGCATAGTGAGACCCTGTACCAAATACATACATGAAAAAAATAAAATAAAAATAAAAAGAGCTAGCTGGGCGTGGTGGTGCACACCTGTAATCCCTGCACGTGGGCAGCTGAGGCACGAGGATCAGTGTGAGTTCGAGACCAGCCTGGGCTACAAAAGTGAGCTCAAGGCCAGTCTGAACTGCATACTGAAACCCTGTCTCAAAAAGACAATAAATAAATAAATAAATAAATAAATAAATAAATAAATAAATAAATAAATAAATAGAATTAAAGAAAAAATGAAGTATTCAGGAATTTGGGGCCTGGCGGGATGGTTCAGTGATCTAAAGCTCCTGCTTGGGAAAGCTTGGGCGGCTTCAGGGACCGCAGTTTGATCCCCGGCACCACATGCTGCACCAGCCCTGCCCTTGGGGCGGACTGAGCCGGCCATAAAAATGAGTGCATAAACAAATGTTCTGAAACAAGAAAAAATAAATAAATAAAATTTAAAAAAAAAAGTATTCAGGAATTTATAAATAAGCTGTTTAATCATGCTGCAAAGAAAAAAGAAAAAAAAAAAAAAAAAAAAAAAAACCAGACAGGGCTTCCCTCCTTTGGGACCTCCTGGCCCCTCTGCCGTCTTCCTGTCCGCTCCCCACTTTCCATTGCCTCTGTGCTTGAAAACTCTGGCTCGTTCTTAGTCTCTAATGAGACCAGCATGTTTATTACATGCAATGGCAGACTCAGTTGTGGGCTTCCCAAGCTTAGGCTATTTTTCCCTCTGATAGCCTCAGCTGGCAGCCTGGGTAGATTCCTTGCCATGATGACGACACCAGGACACCAAAGCTCTATGGCAAGCAACAAATTCTGCCCCATAGCCATGCTGCCAGAGAGATAAAAAGGGCCAATCAGGGAAAAAGAAAAAGAATAAGAATACAATGAAAAGCTCTCTAAAATCCTTGACAATGAAGCACTCCCGTGGAGAGAATTTCAGAGGTTTCTCAGTTTCTAAATGCTTGGTTGAGAACAACAGCCCTCCCCTGTCACCTACAACACGCAGCTTGGCAAAGCGTCAGACGCTCCAGCACCTGAGAGCTGGGTAGGTGAGCAGGGCTAACTCTGCTAGCCCCAATTTAGATATCAAAAACAGAAAGGATTGGAAAGACACAAAAGAACTGATCAATATAATAAAGCACATGATGAAAATGTCCCATAAAAAATCACCTACCATGGCTGGGCGTGGTGGTGTATGCCTGTAATGCCAGCACTCGGGAGGCTGAGGCAGGAGGATTGGTGTGAGTTCGACACCAGTCTGGGCTACAAAAGTGAGCTCAAGGCCAGCCTGAACTGCACAGTGAAACCCTGTCTCAAAAAAAAAGAAAAATCACCTACCACTTATCTTATATCTACCAAATAGTAAATGAAGTTATACAGTTTCCTTAAATCGTTTAAGTGTCATTTAAGAAAACAGTGAAATGACTGCAACGTGCTTTCTACTGTCTCCTTTATTGTGGATACTAACACACTCAGGGCTCTGCTGTTTGGAGACGTCCCTGTGTCCCTGCTGCCTGACCAACCTGCAGACCCATTTCTTCCCATACTTTGGTGTGAGTCCGATGTTCTAAAAGGAGATTTTGTACTGTTTTACACTCAGACTACTCCCTTGGCATAATAATCTCTCCTCTAGTTTTAACTTTTTCAACAGTTTCTCACAGTGCAGGAGCTCCTGCTTAACTGACCTCCCCAAACTTTATTTTATCTTTTTTTTTCTGTATTTGTAAGGAAGGGTCTACACGGTGTTCAGGGAGTATCACTACTTGATCATCCGCCTTTACAGCCTCCCAAGAGCTGGGATGACAGGTGTGCCACCACTCCCAGTCTCAACTGCCATCTCAGCACGCCCCAGGGGCAGGGCCAGCATAGCAGAACACCTCAAATTTTTAAAAATATGTAGTTGTTACTCTTGTTCCATTGCTCCCTGTTCGCAATCACACTCAAGTGTGGAAATTCTGTGAACCTTAATCACATTGAGCATCCCCTAATTGTAAGCTTTACCCAGAAGGCTCCTGGGCCTTCAGGCTTCTCTTTCTGACAGCCTCCTGTACTCCCATGGCTACAAACCCCCATTTGTACATTTCTCTTAGGGTCCCTGTTATGGTTTATGTCTAGTTGTCCCCCCAAAACCTCATGCAATTATGGGTCAGGGACTTCTATAGATTGTAACTTGACTCATGATCTACTGTGATTATGTTTTTTAGTACTGATGGGATTCTGGTCTGAGTGCTTCTGGGATTATGGGTGTAGCTTAAGGCAGATAGGCTGAGGTGGAGAGCCTGAATGTAATATAAATAGAGACAGAGAGACAGACTAGCGTTGTTGCTCTCTGTTCCCCTGGTTGGTAAGTTGCCTCTGTCATGATTATTGCTGTTCCACCACCGTGCTGCTCTCTGTCATGTGCCTCTCTGCCTTGGATCCAGCTAAGTGTGGACTGAAACCTCCAGCAACTGTGAGCTAAAAAAAACTTTTCCTTCCTTCATCTTGGGTGTTGAGTATTTATCCCAGCAACGAGAGAAAAGTAACTAAGACAGTATCCTAAGTTACTCCCTCGACACAGCCAATTCAGCTGTCACCAGATAAGGTGAGTCAGGGTAACCTTAGCCACCTCCTCCTTCTGATACACCTTCCCTTAGTTTTCCCTCACACCAGAGTAGAACGCTCGTGTGATCCTTGGCTGATTCTTTATTTGAACCACTACAGCCAATCAATTGCTCAGTTCTGAGACTTGCGCCTTTGTCTTTTCGTGCAAGCCCGTGTCCACTGCGGTGCTCAAGAGCCAAAGCCTGCCACCCCAGGTTCTCCTTACAGACCTACGTGTTTATGCCACAGTTTATAAAGATCCTTCATAATTATCGGACATCACGATTTAGGATTGTGCACATGCCTGAAAACATCCGGAGCAGAATTCTTTCAGCAACCTAAGAGAGCTCATCACACCAAACAGCAGAAGGGAAAAGACCAGCAGTCACCTTCTTGAACCTTGATGATAAAGCGCTAACCATGATTAGATCGCCATCTGCTGGAATAGTTGAAAAACTGCATTAGCAGCAATTACTCTCGGTTTGGTTCAAGTTTTAAAAACGCTCTACCTAGGCCTCTGCATGACAGCTCTAATGACAAATGTTGGGCTTTCATTTATGAATTGCTTTGATTTAAAAACACACAAGGGGCTGGGGAGATAGCTCTGTGGCACAAGTACCTGCCTGGAAAGTACAAGGTTATGAGTTCAAACCCCAGTCCCACCAAAAAAAAAAAAGAAAAAAACACAAAATTACAATTAACAGATTGTTCCTTGTTTTACCTCTGTCAGTGGCTGTTCTTCATCCTTTATTACTGAGGATTTCTGGGAACCCAAGGATGAAATGACTGGTGTTAGAAGTGAAAATTCTTGTTTAATATTAGATCACCTTCAGCAAACCACATTTCCCGGGTCTACAGCACCGGCTTAGGCAAGCTTAGGCAAGTGTGGGGACGAATGTTCAATCCTGGCACCACATGCCATACCAGCCCCACCAACCCCAGGGCAAGCTGAGCCGGCCAAAAGTAAATAAATAAAATTTCCTGACATCAATAATTTAAATATTCATCTTATAAAACTTAAAATTAAAATTATCTTTTCCCAAGTCTCACCCTTTCTGCAATGCATGGACTTACTACTTACATACTGTTCATCTAAGAGACTATATATACATGCTGTATTAGACACATGTAATGTTTGTGCATTTCTTTCTTAATATGCAGTAGTGAGTACAAAGACCTCAATTACCTACTTTTTTTTTTTTTTTTTTTTTTTTTTTTTTTTTTTTGAGACAGGGACTCACTACGCAGTTCAGGCTGGCCTTGAACTCATGGCTTTCCTCCTGCCTCAGTCTCCTGAGTGCTGGAATTATAGGATTTCCAGATAAGTGTAAGCTGTATTTTTTCCATTGATCTACAAATCTTTACTTAAACAAATTAAACTACAGTGTCAGTAAATTAGGCATCATACAATCACCAACTTTGTTTTAGTTTTCAAGGTTTTATGTCACACAAATCTGAAATATACTGAATCAATTTCTGCCCCCAGAAATCCAATACATTTTATTTATTTATTTATTTATTTATTTATTTATTTATTTTGGCAGGGCCAGGGTTAGAATTCACAACCTTGCATTTGCCAGGTAGGCACTTGTCCCATGGAGCTATCTCCCTAGCCCAGAAATCTAATAAATTTTTATTGAAATTATATTAATGCTATATGTCAATTTTGGAACAATGGAAAGCTAAGCAATAATCTCTCTTCTTATTCACTAAGTGGTATTCTGCACACTTACTTAGGTTTTCTATAGCTTCTCTCAAGAATGTTCTGTAGTTTTTTGTTGCCCATGTCTGGTGTTTCTTTCTCTTTTTTTCTTTACTTTTTTTTCTTTACTTTTTTTTCCTTAAAAATATTCCCAGACATACCGGGCATGATGGCGCATGCCTGTAATCCCAGCACTTGGGAGGCTGAGGCAGGAGTATCAGTGTGAGTTCGAGACCAGCCTGGGCTACAAAAGTGAGCTCAAGGTCAAGGTCAGCCTGAACTGCATAGTGAGACCCTGTCTCAAAAGGACAAAAAAAAAAAAAATTCCCAGCCAGGGGCCAGCAGGATGGCACAGTGGTCTAAGGCATCTGCTTAGGAAAGCTTAGGCAGCCACAGAGACCGCAGTTCAATCCCCAGCACCACATGCTACTCCAGCCCTGCCCCCAGGGCAGGCTGAGCTGGCCATAAAAAAAAAAAAAAGAAAAGAAAGAAAGAAAAAAGAAAAAATAAAGAAAATTAACTTAATTTAAATATATATGATACATTTTTATTTTCACTTTATGTATGTTTCCTGTGTGTTTTGGTTTTATACCAAGACATAATCTCACTGTGCAGCCTTGACTAGCTTTGAGCTTGAAGTCTTTCTGTCTCAGCTTCCCAGTGCTGGGATTAAAGGCATTTAAGTAGGCAAACCATGCCTACTTCTTTCTCTTTTGTTAATTAACTGATCTAGCTGAAAGCTTCTACATTTTATTAATGGTTCCAAGACTCATCTCTGAGCCGGGTGTGGTGGCTCACGCCTGTAATCCCAGCACTTGGGAGGCTGAGGCAGGAGGATTGGTGCAAGTTCGAGACCAGCCTGGGCTACAAAAGTGAGCTCAAGGCCAGCCTTAACTACATAATGAGACACTGTCTCAAAAAGACAAAAAAAAAAAAAAAAAACCAAGACTCATCTCTAATTTACTATTTTTTTTTTTGTTTGCCCATTTTCTGTTTCATTGATTTTTCCTTTAGTACTAAAGTACATTTTTATTTAACATAAAATTCAGAGTTTAGTTACTTACCTTTAAGCTCTTTAAAATGTTTCACTTACTTTGTTTTTTTTTTGTCTTTTTTTGAGACAGGGTCTCGCTATGCAGGTCAGGCTGGCCTTGAGCTCACTTTTGCAGCCCAGGCTGGTCTCGAACTCGCACTGATCCTCCTGCCTCAGCCTCCCAAGTGTTGGGATTGCAGGCTTGCGCCACCACGCCCGGCTTGTGCCACTTACTTTTGACCCCCATAGATTATGATGAAAACCTCCAGAACTATTTGGGTCATTGTGTCTTTATAGGCTACAGGCCATTCTTTTCACCTTGGTTTCAGGATTGCGTTTTACCTTTTATGGTTTAATTATTATCTATATAGGGCAGGATTTTTTTTGTTTTTTGAATTGTTTGGGAGGCTCTATGCAGTTTCTTTCCTTTTCATTTTTAAAATTTATTTATTTATTTATTTATTTATTTATTTATTTATTTATTTATTTATTTATTTTTGAAGCAGGGTCTTGCTATTTAGCTCAGACTGGCCCTGAACTTGGCGTTACTCCAGGCCTGCCTCAAACTTGAGGCTGTCTTCCCGTCTCAGCCTCTCAAGTACTAGGACGAAGTGCACCACACCCAACCTTTACTCAACTTCTTGAGTCTCTAAATTTATGTCTTTCATCAAGTTTTCACCTGCTGTTCTTGTAATTTTTATCGTATATTTTCCTCCTCTCTTTTTGTAATTCCAGGAATATGTATACCATAGCTTTGGTAAAGTATCTTAATTTTCTGAAATTGGGTTCCTCTTTTCTGTGAAGATTTCTCTTTGTTGGTCTGAGAGGATGATTCCTATTAATCTATTTTCAAATCTGGCAACTTGATATTCTATACTTACATTCTTCTTTGAGTTCATTAAGTTGCTCCTTAATTTTGCATGCTGCATTTCACAGTTTGAAAATTCCCATCTGATTCATCTTTATACTTTATACCCAGCAGAAGCTGAGTAGAACCTAATGAGGCGCTGAGGAGGCATGGGTGTTCCTAATTTCTTTTTTTTTTTTTTTTTTTTTTTTTTTTTTTTTTTTTTTTTTTTTTTTTTTTTTTTTTTTTTTTTTTTTTTTTTTTTTTTTTTTTTTTTTTTTTTTTTGGTCTTTTTTGAGACAGGGTCTCACTATGTAGTTCAGGCTGGCCTTGAGCTCACTTTTGTAGCCCAGGCTGGTCTCGAACTCACACTGATCCTCCTGCCTCAGCCTCCCGAGTGCTGGGATTATAGGCATGTGCCACCACGCCCAGCTGGTGGTCCTAATTTCTGAGTACTCAATGATGACTGAAGAACTGAGGAAAATGGGGAGCCCAAGAGGCAAGGAGACAGAAGGGGTGGTGAGTGACACACTGCAGGAGCTGACAACCAGGTCTCCGGTATCCAGGCCCTGAGGTAGGTGGCACAGCACTAAGAGAAAGAGGAGGTGAAGGGCACCTTAGGAAACAAAGACAATGCCCAGGCCAGACCTGAAAATAAGTGGGACAAACTACAGAAACAGAAGAAAGCACACAAAGTGGGGACCTTGGAGGGAGACACCCCTGAGAGAACATATGTGGCTGAAACAGAGAGAAAGTCAGAACTTGAACATAAAATGTGTTCAAGGAGTCTTTCAAAACTTACAGGAAGAGATAGATTTAAACAAACAAACAAAAAAAGCAATAAAAAGTAGATACAGGAAGAAAACTGAGTATGTATCATGAAAATACATCACAGAGATAGAAAACACACTTTACTATCCCAGGAGACTCTTAACAAGTGACTCAGCCAGCTGCAACCTGGAATGAATGGGTGGGGAGAGAAACCACCAGATTCCTGGGCTTCAGCCTGAGTCTCAAAGGAAATTAGCACCTGAGGGGGACCTTTGAGCTTGGCCATGAGGCCTCTTTCAAGAGCTGATAGCTGTGGACTGTGAGAGTGCCGCAGAGTTGCTAAGGTTGAAAGCCTGGGTGTCTGGGAGGGATCCCCCCACCTTCCCCAGCCAACAATCCGCTCCTTCTCTGTCCCAAATTTACACAGACCAAATCCTCTGCCTGAGGAAGACCTTAGGAGAAGACAGGGTCTCTTTGTTACATTTATGATGATGATGCAGTTTTACTTCTTGCCCCTAAGACTACAAGTTCTTTGAGAATAGATTTTTTTTTAACTTTATCTATTTATTTATGTTATGGCTGGTTCAGCCTGCCCTGGGGGTGGGGCTGGAGCAGCAGTGTGATCGAGTCTAAGCTTGCCTAAGCAGGCGCTTTAGACCTAGACTGCTGAACTATCTCACCAGCCCTAGAGAACAGATATCTTTTTTTGTGTGGTACTGGGGATTGACTCAGGACCCTGAGCTTGTGGAGGTAGTTGCTTATTATACTGAGCTATCTCCCCAGACATTAGTTTGTCTCTTAATCCTGTCTTACCTCCACACCCTCCTTATCATGGTGCTCTGTTGAAATTCAGTGTCTTCTGTTCCCAGAACTCAGGATTGAAACCCTTTCACCCGTGATTCCAAGGCACACCTACAGATGGTGCAGGTGGTGTATTTTCCCTAAGAAAAGCAAGCGCTGCATCTTTCTTCAGAATGTGACCACTTGTCAAGAATGGAAAATTTTGCCGGGCGTGGTGGCGCATGCCTGTAATCCCAGCACTTGGGAGGCTGAGGCAGGAGGATCGGTGCGAGTTTGAGACCAGCCTGGGCTACAAAAGTGAGCTCAAGGCCAGCCTCAACTGCATAGCGAGACCCTGTCTCAAAAACACACACACAAAAAAAAAAAAAAAAGAATTGAAATTGAAAGGTACTAGCTCATTAGGGAAAAATCTCGTTTAGACATGAAGAAATCATCCCTATGGGTGACGGAGAGAATGAGTGCGTTCCCAAGACCCAGCCACACCTTGGTGAAGTGCAAAGTCCAATGTTTATTTGAAGAAAGTGATAAGATCAGATGTTGAGAGAGGGGTGCTTATTTTAAAAATAGGTTGTTCCTGACAGAGTTTATTCTCTGGTGTTTTAATCTAAGTGTTTACCTCAGTGTTATTTGTTAGGTCCTGTTTTTTAAAAAAACTCAGCTCCTACATTCCCCCAGAAAAGGGTGGAAAACACACTTGCAGTGATTTTCTAGCTTGGCTGGTCTCTTGCTCCTCTGAAGCTAATGGGTTACAGGTTTTTAATGTATGAAATTCTTTTCAGCGAGGCTAATAAATTAAACTGTTTGCTATAACCACTACCCAGGGGTCAAGGGTCAAAGATCAATGTTCACCTCTGACTTGTTAAAGTATAATCCGATGCTTTGCTCAGTACTGGTTGATGTTAATACATTTTTAAAACTACCCTCAGAGTAGGAAAGAATAATAAGTCCAGCAAGAATTCTTCTCTTAATCACAAGTCTGAAAGTCACCCCCATCTACCAACTTAAATTTATCTTTGTTTTGAAGAAAGAAGATGAAGTAACAACAGATTAAATGAAAACACTGTATAACCAAGGACATTCCACGTCGTCGTTAAGTGGCTGACATAATCTGTGAGAGACACAGAGACCTTGCGGGAGTGGAAATTACCTGGGGAATAGTTCTGGCTAATCCGGTTTTGCCAGCTCAGAGTGGTCACAGACCTTTGTCCACAGCAGCTGCAAGCTGGCCTCGCCAGAATGCAGAGCCACTCACGCAGGTAAAGACATTTGCTGCAGAGCCATGGTGGCCCGGCTGGTGAAGGGAGCACTTTCGGCTGGCTGGAGGAGGAAAGGCTGCTGTTTCCTTAGGTCCCCCCACTCCGTCGTCTTTTGATGTTTGTTTTGCCTTGATCTTCTTTTTTGCTTTTTGTTTTTTGTTTGTTTGTTTTAATAAGTTCTTGCTATGCACTTCAGCTGTCTTTGAGCTCACGTTGCAGCCCAGGCTAGTCTGGAGCTTGCAATGATCCTCCTGCCTCAGCTCCCCAGTGCTGGGGTTACCGGCACTAGCTACCACGCCCAGCTGCTTTGATTTTTACGGAACATAGAGGCAGAGCTGGTGGCTGCATGTGAGATCCTTGGGTTACAGAAGAGGTGCCATAGCCTGGAGAGCGCGCAGCTGCTGGGCTATGAGAATTCACCAGAAATTCTCCACTGCCCAAGGGGTGGAGATGCAAGCCAGGGGTAGAGCGCTTCTGGGCAGGGCATGGATAAATTCCTAAGGTCTGTCTCAGGAAGGAGGAAAACAAACAAAGCAAAAAAAGAGTCAGAAGGAGGAAAACAAACGAACCAAAAAAAAAAAAAAATCAGACTTTTAACGCTCAGACCACAAAACAAGGAGGTATGGAATTTGAGAGGTGGCTGTTTCCTGTCTGTGTCCCCAGAGCAGCAGTACCACCCATTAACAAAGTGATTTGAGATTTTAGATGCGTCAGGAACAGAAAGCAAGATGACTCCTTCCCCAGTCACCTTTGCAGGCAGCTGATAAACAGCACGAAGAAAAAAACAATAAAGCAAATATCAGGCAATATCCAGAAAGCTGCCTAACTGTGCCCTGAGGAGAACTTCCTTCACTAGGACAATGGCCATCTTTCTTACCTAGTTAATACACAAAGTAACACATTATTCTCTGAGAGTGTACCTGCGCTAAGCTCTTGTGGAAGACTTCCTCAATTTGTCTCCATGGTAATTCTATTAAATATTCATACTGTCTTCCCTATTTTATCAATAAAAAAATAGAGGCCTAGGGACGTCCTACACACAGGAGAGGTTGAGTTACGGTTTAACCCAAGTGGGTTCACTCTACACTTACGGCCGTAAACACTGTAAGCAGCATCCTGCATTTCCATGAGTGCGTGCCAGACGCAAGAGGTAGGGGGATAAAACCACGGAAGGGAAGGACTGTGGCAGAGGCAGCAATGCGAGAGGCACAGAGGACCAGGCGACGCGCTCCAAACCTTCAAGGTTGCTGCGGACTTCATCCAGGAAGAACCGTAAGGAGACCGATAAAACGAGTGAGAGGTCTGCCAGGAAAGTAGGAAAAGAGCCTCGGACAGAGCACTGCATGGCTGGCCGGCATGGAGGGCGCGCTATGCTTGTGTAGCTCAGCAGCCTGGGGCAGCTGGGCCATCGGCTGGCGTAAGGCATCTAGAAGACTGGAGGCTGCAGGTCTTATCTTATGGATGATGCCAGACCACCGAAATTCCCTAGGCTGGCGACGCCAGTCTGCTGGGGTTGGGGCTTACTCCGGCTGCCGTTGCTAAGGCAAAGAAGTTGAAAGTCCGCATCTGCTGGATGGCTTTCCAGGGCGATCTCCCCACTGACGCTTACAAGACGCAGCGGGAGCCGTCTGCAAGAGACGCCTGCCACAGGGAGCCTGGTCTACTGAGCAAAGCGCGTGCAGAAGCCCACACGTTTGCCTCCCAGCTAAGGAGCATGAAGAAAGGCAGTGCAGCTGATCTCTTCTGCTGCATGCCTCCTGCCTCTGATGCCCACAGAAAGCACAGCCCAGGAGCTCTTTAGCATCTACAGGTGCATTTCCAGGCTCTGACATCCTGTAGACAAAGATTTTTTTTTTTTTTTTTTTTTGTCTTTTTGAAACAGGGTCTCGCTATGCAGTTCAGGCTGGCCTTGAGCTCACTTTTGTAGCCCACGCTGGTCTCGAACTTGCACCGATCCTCCTGCCTCAGCCTCCTGAGTGCTGGGATTATAGGCATGCGCCACCATGCCCGGCCGCCACCATGCCCGGCCCTACACAAAGATTTTATAAATAAAACCCTAATAGCACAGAGACTATCACAAAGAATCAACAAATGGGGTCTCATCTTACTAAAAATCTTTCACATAGGAAGAGAAGCCACCAAAAGAGTGAAGGGACAGCCACCATGTGGGGGAAAATGTTGGCCAGGTGCTCTTCAGACAAAGGACTGCAGTCAAGAACATAAAAAAGAACTCAAAAATGTCAGACGTCCCAAATTTAAAGACACAATCCAAAAATGGACATCTGAGAGGAATACATACATTTCAGATAAAGAAATACAAATAGCAAATATGAAAATGTTCAGCATCACTAGGCACTCAAGAGATGAAAGCTAAAGCAACACTGAGAGTCCATATCACCTTGGAAAACATGGCTGCTGTCAAGAAATTGGGGCTGGGAGTGTAGCTAAGGGGCAAGTAACTGTCTGGCAAGCACAGGGTTATCAGTGCACTTCTTGGTACAGAAGAGAAAGAGAGAGAGAAGGAGGAGAGGAGGAGAGAGGAAAGGAGAAGAAAGGCGAGAAGAAGAGGGGAAGAGAGGGGAGGGGAGGGGAGGGGAGGGGAGGGAAGGGAAGGGAAGGGAAGGGAAGGGAAGGGAAGGGAAGGGAAGAGAAGAGAAGAGAAGAGAAGAGAAGAGAAGAGAAGAGAAGAGAAGAGAAGAGAAGAGTCAGATAAATAGCACAGCACATTAAAGTGCCTGCAAGCAGGTGCAGGGGCCAGAGGTTCAATCCCAGGGCCTGCTATGCTGGCCCCACCCCCAGGGCATGCTGAGATAGCAATTGAGACTAGGCATGGTGGCACGTGCCTGTAATCCCAGCTCTTAGGAGGCTGTAAACAGGTGGAGAACTAGGAGTCTGATCTAGTAGTGAGACCCTGAACACCCTGTAGACCCTCCCTCCCCCCCAAAAAAAGAGAGAAAGAAAGAAGGAAGACAGGGAGGGAGGGAGAGAGGAAAGGAAAGGATAAGAAATGCTAGCAGGGCTATGGAGAAAAAGGAACCCTTCTCCAGTGTAGGCAGGAGTGTAGACTGGTGCAATCTCTGTGGAGATTACTTAAAGGAAAGCTAGAATTGGAAGTCCCTTTCAATTCAGCTATTACTTTTTGAGCTTTTTCTCAGAAGGATTAAGAACAGCACAGCAATATATGTGTTTTTATTTTTTGTTTTTCTTTCTTTATTTATTTATTTTTGTCTTTTTGAGACAAGGTCTCACTATGCAGTTCAGGCTGGCCTTGAGCTCACTTTGGTAGCCCAGGCTGGTCTCAAACTCACACCAATCCTCCTGCCTCTGCCTCCCGAGTGCTAGGACTATAGGCATGCACCAGCATGCCTGGCTCTTTTTCTCCTTTTTTTTTTTTTTTTTGTATTTCCTTTTATAGCAATGCAATTTGCAATAGCTAAATCCTGGAAATAACCCAAATGCCTATCTACCAAAGAATGCATAAAAAAGGTGTGGTATGTTTATACAAGGGAGTACTACTCAGCTATAAAGAAGGGTAAACTTCAGCCTTTTATAGGCAAATGGATGCAACTTGAACCCACTCCTAAGTGAAATAAACCAGATGCTCATGCGCAGACATCACGTTGTCTCCCTGGTGTGAGAAGCTGAAAGAATGGACAAGGCCCAATCCCAGGCCTTCCAGTCAAGTGACGACGCCCTTAGAGCAAGGCAATGTCAGTCCTGGAAATTGTTCACTGATTCAAATGAGGGAGCATAGCCGAACTTTCTCTGCCATTAATGTTTCAACTTTGTTCGCTTCACACTATGATCCCTGCATACATGTACATACATGTTAATGCAGGATGCGTTATGTAGTCATCATTTGGAGTGTGTGTGTGTGTGGCATGAGCCCAGGAAAGATCCCAAAGATCAAAATCTAAAGATGTTCAGCTTTGCTTGTTAGTGTTTGCGTGTAACTCATGCACCTCCTTAGTGAAAACCGACCTGTAGCTTACACTGCCCGCTGCAATGCAAACACCTTGGGGGCGGGGCTGAGGATGATTCCCCCGGGACCGCAAGTCAATATGCAAGTACATACTATGGTAAAAGCTGTTATGCTGTTTTGTTTAGGAGTTATAACAAGGAAAAAATGCGTAGATGAAACTTCTGAGTTTTATTAGAGCCAGGCATAGTATCACATGCCTGTAACCCCAGCATTCAGAGGCTGAGGCAAGAGGATCATTGGGAGTTCGAGACCAGCCTAGGCCCCAAAGTGAGCTCAAGGCCAGGCTAAGCTGCATCATGTGACCTTGCCTCAAAAAGACAAAGAGGCCTGCAGCTGGCTGATTGCATGGATGCACAAACCCCAGATCCCAACAGCAGGCTGCACATGTGTAGTATACAGATGTATGCAAACAGTTTATGCTTCAAAACTTTATGTGTACAAGTTAAAGGAGACTGTCACCCTAATGGCTTGAATTTTGTATTTATAGCCAGCAATACCCAATGGATAGGATTGCTGCGAAGCTCAAATAGTAGAACACATATTATACCTCACACGCTGTTATGGTTTCTGTGTGGTTGGCCCCCTAAAGCCTCAGGCAGAAGTCAGGTGGCTTCTGATGAATTCATAATTCAGTTCTGAGATTATGGGTGTGAGTGCTACACCCACCCTGGGGAAGGTAGACTCACTGCAATGCCAGAAGGGAGGGACTTGCTTAGCACTGCTCCTCTGCAGCTCCTCCCTTTTCACTCTTGCTGTCTTGCTATTTTCCACTGCCCTGAGCAGCTGCCCTCTGCCATGTGCCGCTGTGCCTTGGAGCCACCTGAGTATGGACTGAAACCTCCCCAAACTGTGAGCTAAATGAACCTGTCCTTCCTTAATTTTGGATGTTAGGTGTTTTGTCCTAGCAATGAATGAAAAGCAACTGGGATGTACACTAACCAAAGTAGACCCCCAGCTCCTCTTTCCTACCTTCAAACAGCATAGAACTGCACATAAGCAGTCTCATGCTGTATTTCCTGAAAAACGTCAGGAAAAGGAGAGAGAGAGTGACCTCCAGCTGTGTTACGTGACAGTAGCTCGTCCTGAGTTCTTGTGATAAGCAACTGCAGGAATGGCTGGATCCAGAGACCGAGTGAGATTTAGTCCATTAGGCCTCCCTTGTACCTCTCCTCTCTTCCAACCTTTTTCCCACCCCGTTTCCTCCCTTCACACTTGCTAGATCCTCCAAAAACTTCTCCCAGGAGTGGCAAGCACACCCATCAGCAGTTGTAACATCAAACTTTAGCACCAATAAAATATCAGAAGAGATCACACTTTCCAGCTGGATCTCTCAAAGGGCTGGCATACCTAAAAACCACTAAAACTCTGAGAATTACTAGAAAATTATAATCAATCACCCTCTGTCAAAGGGCATAGTATCCTTAGAATACTACAGAATTCTGGTAAAGACTAGAAAATTTGTGCTCCTAGGCTACACAGAGCAAGCCTCTGTGTGGAAGAATAAATAAGAACAAAAGCATCTCAGCTGGGCGTGTAGAGCACACCTGTAATCCCAGCACTCAGGAGGCTGAAGCAGGAGTATTGGTGTGAGTTCGAGACCAGCCTGGGCTACAAAAGTGCGCTCAAGGCCAGCCTGAACTGCATAGCGAGACCCTGTCTCAAAAAGACAAAAGGGGCCAGGGAGATAGCTCCATGACACAAGTACCGGCCTGGCACGTGCAAGTTTGTGAGTTCAAACCCCAGTCCAGCAAAAAAAAAAAAATCATGTAACATGTTAGCATAATAAATTTAGAAAGAGCTAAGATTCATAAACTCAAGCAGCTGGAGTGATGCACAGAAAGTTGTTGAATTTCACATGACAATGGATGATTATGTATTTTTGTATATGAAGTAATATTTCAGAAACCCACCAAAAGATAAACGGAACTCCAGCGTACAAACCTGTCACAACAGACAGCATTCCAATAACAGGCCCGTTCTAAGCTTCTCTGTGGGCACTGCCATCGCTGCCACGGCTTTGACCCTCAACATCCAAAGCGAGCACCACAGAAGATTACTAGTGGGACACGGAGTGGGTGCGAGCACCAGGGGCAGGTAGAGAAGGAAAGAGGAGAGGAAGAGAACCACGGTGCCGGCCCCTCTCTTCTCCTCTCGGCTGCATTTACATGTACAACCTGTGTCAGACTCTCTCATTCACCATCCCACCAAAGGGCTTCCCAGACTCAACTGGAAAAACAGGCACAGGGAACCCCAGAAGTGGCTGCCCCGGGAGGAGCCGGCCGGCCCGCGCTCAGGAAACCCGTTCTGAGCTGTAGTCTGGGGCAAAACAGCCACGTAGCCCTTGTGCAAAGACACCTCAGTGTCTGACTTGGCTGATATGAAGCTGTGGAGATCAGAAGTTGTAAGGCCTTGCCGGGCGCGGTGCCGCATGCCTGTAATCCCAGCCCTCGGGAGGCTGAGGCAGGAGGATTGGTGCAAGTTCGAGACCAGCCTGGGCTACAAAAGTGAGCTCAAGGCCAGCCTGAAATGCATAACAAGACCCTGTCTCAAAAAGACAAAAAAAAAAAAAAAAAAGAAGAAGTTGTAAGCCCAGAATCAAGCAGAGGTGGGACTGGGTTTTACCTTTAGCTATGTGACTTTACCCTGTCTAGATTAAGGGCGGTAAGAACACCCATCTTCACAGGCATACCTTAAGAAATGTTTTAATGACCTTGGTAGCACATAAAACAGTAGCTACCAACCATGAGTGCCTACTGACCGGTAGCTGTTAGTGTTGCCATATAGTACATCCAGGATGCTTGAATGTCTACATTCATTTAAACATCATCCAGCCGGGCGTGGTGGCTCACGCCTGTAATCCCAGCACTTGGGAGGCTGAGGCAGGAGGATTGGTGCGAGTTCGAGACCAGCCTGGGCTACAAAAGTGAGCTCAGGATCAGCCTCAACTGCATAGTGAGACCCTGTCTCAAAAAGACAAAAATAAATAAATAAATAAATAAATAAATAAATAAAAAATAAACATCATCCAATCAACACTGAAAATCTTTTTTAGAGCTGAAAGACTACAGCTCAGGAAGGCTAAGGCTGAAGGATCACATGTTCAAGTTTGGCTAGGGCAAGGTACTGCCGTCCCATCTAGGCAAGTGCCGGGGCCAGGGTTCAATTCCAGGCACCACAGGCCACACCAGCCCCATCTTTGGATGTAGTGAGCCAACCACTGAGACCAGGCGCAATTGCAGCAATTGCACGTGCCTGTAATCCCAGCACCGGGGAAGCTGAGACAGGAGAATCACTAGTAGTCCAAACTGTGTAGTGAGACCTCACACCAGATATATAAAATAAAGATAGGTAGGTAGGTAGGTAGATAGATAGATAGATAGATAGATAGATAGATAGATAGATAGATGACAGAAGTAGTAGGCCAGAATGCACCAATCTCGATTCTCAGTAATGAGAAAACTGTGTCTATACCTAAAGGATTCAGTGAAAACCTCTGAACATTATGCAAAGACACGTGAACAACTCCATAAAATGTCTTTGAAAGTACGTTCCCAAGAATGATAAGAAATGAATGATTTGAGAGAGGACTGGTTCAGATCATCTCCCAAGCCCTACTGAGTCAAGGCGCAGCTTCAGAAGAACCACTTCTAGAAATCATCACAGTACATTTTTTTCCAGAATACAATTGCATAAATTTTACTAGACAGAAATCTTAAGAACGCAAGCGTGCTGAAATCAGTGCTGGTAGTGATCATAGTCAAGGTAATTCAATTTTTGCTGCTGTAATAAACAGAAAATATTAGCACATAAAACAATCCTTATAGGTTGGCACGGTGATAGCCCCAGCACTCAGGAGGCAGAGCCAGGAGGATTGCAGATTGCGGAAATTTTGAAGACAACGTGGGCTACAAACTGAGTTCCACACCAGCCCAAGCTGAATAGCAAGATGCAGTCTCAAAACTACAATAAAATAAAATAAATGAAACAGCAGTCCTGAGTTTCTGAAATGTTTCCATTGCAGATTGTCATGCACACTGGTGTGTAGGGAACGAAGGGAACACGGAGGCAGAAATTAGAGTGATGCAGGCTGGGGATGGAGTTAGGTGGCAGCGTGCATGGTTAATGTGCTTGGCAGTCCGGGCCTAGGTTCACGCCCCAGCAGAGAGGCTAGGGAAGAGAGGAGGCAAGGTGAACAGCAAACCCAGAGCTGAAAGGTAAAAGGTGAGAAGGTGAGAGGAAGGAGCTCCTGCAGTGCGCTCGAGGCCTGGGACTCTAAGAACTGCTGGTCACCACCAGGAGTGAAGGAGGAGCGCAGAGCAGGTGTCCTCTCTGGGCCGCAGAACTGAGATATCAGCAGCCCAAATTGTGGTCATTTATTATGGTGCTATAGCTCGAATGTCACCTCCCAAACTCAAGCGGATGGTCAGAGCTCCTGTGTCATTGCTGTCAGGCAGAACCTTTATGAGGATTCCACTCCAGGATAAGGACTGTCTCCCCCACCCTGCTGCAGGGCGCATGCCCAGAGGCCAGAGCTGAGGCCACCGCCTCTGATTCCACCCCCCAATCACTACACCTCCCAGGCTATGCAAAATAAAATAAACTTATTGTCTTTATAAATTACCCAACCTGCTGTACTTTGCTAAAGAAGTATGGAAGTGACTAAGATTTATAATGACCTTCAGAAACTGATACAGCTGGGGCTGGCAAGATGGCTCAGCGGTCTGAAGTGCTTGCTTAGACAAGGCAACCGCAGGGACAGTAGTTCAATCCCTGGTACCACATACTACAGCAGCCCCACCTCCAGGGCTGGCAGCTGGCCATTTAAAAAAAAAAAATCTATCTAGGGGCTGGCAGGATGGCTCAGTGGTCTAAAACGCCTGCTTAGGAATGCTTAGATGGCAACAGGGACCAAGGTTCAATCCCCAGCACCACATGCTGCACCAGCCCTTCCCCTAGGGCAGGCTTAGCCGGCCACAATAAAAAATAAATATAAAAAAAAAAGAAAGAAAGAAAAAAGAAGCTGACATAGCTGGAGATACGGTGCAATGGAAAGACAAAATTCTAGGCCCAAGACCTTACTTAATGTGACCTGGGGGAAAGGCCAGTTCTACTGCTGAGAGTGACATTGGGCTTACCTGTAAAATAACAATTTTATTTTCTCTGACAATTTAAAGGATTACGTGAAAATTAAATCACATCTTTCTAAACTATACTGAATGTTCCAAAGAATGTTCAATTGATCTTGAGGCTGTGGTAAAAGATCTTCATGATAAAGTCCAGTTTGGAAAATACAATAGCTGTAACTTCTCCTACAAGACTCAAAGCACATATGAAAGGAAAAAGAACATTTGTAACTTAGAATCTATTTAGTCTTGTCTTACCTGATCTTCAAATTTATTTTTTCACGCCATGTTTCCTTTGGGGAACTCTAGTTAACATCCTTCAGATGCTTGTTTCCTTCAGAGCTCAGCATAGGGAGCCCTGTGTTACACAACTGAAACAGTAGTAAGAAAAGAGGCTGTCCTTTGCGCTGGCCAGATACCGCAGCAGATTAAAGTGCCTACTTAGGCAGACGCAGGGACCGGGGTACGATCTCCAGCGTGCCGTGCAGGCCCCGCCTCCAGGGGGGCTCTGAGACTGTGATGGAGACTGGGCGTGGCCACATGCCTGGAATCCCAGCACTTGGGAGGCTGAAAACAGGCAGATCACTATGAGTCTGATCTGTGTAGCGAGACCCTGTACTGAACAAAAAAAAAAAAAGAAAAAGAAATGGACAAGGAAGCCTGCAGACACAGTCCATGTGCCACCCTGGCAGCAGGCCACCAAGACTGGGCTTGATGGTCAAGCCTGTAATCCCAGAGCTGGAGAGGCTAAAAACAGAAGGATCACTAGGAGTCTGAGCTGTCTGGTGAGACCTTGTACCAACTACATTAAAAAGTAACATTATTAATTAGCAATTTATTAGCAGAACTTTAAGTAGAAAGATAAAAATAAGAAATAGCTTTTAACTGGGCTGTGGTGGCACATGCCTGTAATCCCAGGACAAGACACAATACATTGAGCAATTATTGAGTGTACAAGTAGGGTGTGTTTCACATAACAAATTTC
Source organism: Myocastor coypus (assembly GCA_004027025.1). Lineage (NCBI taxonomy): Eukaryota > Metazoa > Chordata > Mammalia > Rodentia > Myocastoridae > Myocastor > Myocastor coypus. Next base: position 27,369 of record PVJA010021243.1, read on the forward strand.
AGCATAAATCCAAATATCAAAAGAGAGGATAGGGAGGCCTGGTAGGATTGCTCAGTGGTCTAAAGCACCTGCTTAGGAAAGCTTGGATGGCTGCAGGGACCGTGGTTCGATCCCCAGCACCACATGCTGCGCCAGCCCTCCCCTCAGGGCAGGCTGAGCCGGCCATAAAAATAAGTAAACAAGCAAAAGTTCTGAAACAAGAAAAAAAATTTTTTTTTAATTTAAAGAAAAGAGAGCATAGGGCTGCTTCATGATATTAATTATTGAGCTGGCCAATGGTAGAATGCTTGACAGACAGAGACAGAAACAGAAACAGAGACAGACAGACAGACAGAGAACTAAAGGTTAATGATTAGATATCAATCCTTCAATTTATTAATCTTTGGAAGTAAAGTTTTAGTAAAGATGGCTATTTGCTAAAGGTAGGGGTTCAACAGTCCTTTTCTAATTTGCACAGAGGGCTTACACCTCAGGTCCACATGGACCCTCTGAAAAGCTTTGTCCACACTCATGGTCATCATTTGTACCCCCTGCAATAAAGCTTAAACTCTTAATTTTTCTTTTCATTGCTCAATAATCAAGGAACCACAGGCTCAAAGAAAAGAACACCAGATTCTCCGCAAGCCTACTCTCCAGCTTCCCACTCAGACGTGGATGCAATTCTTCCTGGAGATAAACTTCAAGCAATGCAAAATCATCAGCCCAGATCTTTGTGGGCTCAGGACTTTAAGACCCTCGTCAGGGCTTCCAAGTGACTTATCAGAGTTACACTAAGATGTTTTATTCACTAACAAGCAGTCCCAAGAGTCCCACACAACCAGGACAAACTTGCACAGGGCCCCCACACAGGGAAAGGAGTAGGGGAGAAGAGCGGATTTTGTGATTGTGTGTGTTACTTATGAGTCTTTTCTGCTGACTCCTGAATCTTCCTACTCAGTCACAACCACTTAGAGTCACCCAGCCAGTTCCTCCAAAGTAGCTGCTGTATATAAAAATTCCAAGGGTCTAGTTGAGAGACTGAACACGAACAGAAATGTTCACTATCCGCTCAGTCGGGGGTGCAGATGCTAAAGAGTAAGCTTGATCCATTCTCGCACACAGGCCAGGCGTGTCACTGTTGGCACATTTTGCTCATACAGAAGCACAGGATGGTTCCGGCTGTCCTTAGAAGACCCCAGGAGGATCACTCTAGCAAGTAGTCATGGTTCAGAAGGCCAAGATGATAATTAGCATTAATGAAAGTCTGAGCTGTGCGAATGGTTTAGGGATTTAAGCAATGGCCTTAAGATGTCATGGACATGGCATATGCAGAATCAAGTGTATAGGGCTCTTTAGTACTCTTCTGGTTTTAAAGAAAAGAGGCCCATGCCTTTTGAGTGTCTTCATGGTGATTCTATTTCAAAAGCTTAGGTTTCCGAGAAGTGAATAAACCAGGGACCTCAGGGCACGCTGAAGCTGAGGTCTCACCCAGAAGCATTTAGAAGGCAGAACCCAGAGGTGGGGTGTGGCCCTCACTGCGCACTTGACTTTGGAGGAAAGAGGAAGCAGCCCAGGTGTTGTGGCTTCTGACGCTGAGGCCTGCGGGGAACACACTGCTTTGGACAATCAACCTAAAGTTGGCTCCCATTTTTAAAGTCACTTTTTTTTTTTTTTAATCTCAAAGCAGGGACTTTATTTGTTTGTTTATTTATTTATTTATTTATTTATTTATTTTTGTCTTTTTGAGACAGGGTCACGCTATGCAGTTCAGGCTGGCCTTGAGCTAACTTTTGTAGCCCAGGCTGGTCTTGAACTCATACCGATCCTCCTGCCTCAGCCTCCTGAGTGCTGGGATTACAGGCATGTGCCACCATACCTGGCTAAAGCAGGGACTTTTAAAGAATTTTTCTCAACACACAGGAAGAGCTGCTAGAGAAGCCAGGTGGGCAGTCTCCAGGGCCTTGCCATAGTTTTATCTCAGTGTATTTGTTAGAAATATTTACTAATGAATAGACTGAAATATTTCCTGCACAAAAATGTATGCTGCTTGGGGCCAGTGAGATGACTTAGAGGTCTAAAGCACCTGTTGAAGAAAGCTTAGGCAGCTGCAGGGACTGCGATTTGATCCACTGCACCATATGCGGCTCTAGCACCACCCCCCCAGGGCAGACTGAGCTGGCCATTAAATAAATAAATAAATAAATAAATAAATAAATAAATAAATAAATAAATCTTTAGAAAAAATTATGCTGCTTGAAAGTAAAAAAAAAGGCAAAGAGAAATCACCCATTCACCCTAAAGAGTCAAGGTGACCCGTTGGCACTGTAGCTGAATGTCCCAGTCCAGGGTGAAATAAGAAGACACATGCCTGTACTGCCCGTGGAAGGGGAGACCGAGACAGGAACAGCCTAGTAAGCTGGAGGCCCCGTGGGCCTTTCAGTGAGGCCACCAGTGAGAAGACAGTTGTGAGACTGCTTTGGGTAGAGCAAGGTGGACTGAGTTCTCCCATCCCCCACCCCGAAGGAAGTTGGAGGGTGATACTTGATACTTCAAAGCCCAGGGAGAAAGATTTTGAAGAAAACCACTGTGACAACCCTCTTCCGCTGCCTGGGATGTGAGGTATCCCTGTGATGCATGTCAAACGAGAGAATTCCCAGGCTGCCTGAGGGGAGAGCCCTGCTAGGGGCAGCTTCATTCCTGCACCTGCGGGTTGTCCTCAGTGATGGCTGGGCCCGGTGACAGTGTCAGCGAGGAATGCTGGGTCCTGGAGGCAGCTGCAAGGTAGGTTTATGTCTCCATGTATCTGTTTAAAAGTAAACTCAAGCCGGAGGTAGTGGCACGCTGGAGGGAGCTGAGACGGGAGGATGGGTGCGAGTTTGAGATCAGCCTGGACTACAAAAAGAGCTCAAGGCCAGCCTGAACTGCATAGCGAGACCCTGTCTCAAAAAAATAAATAATTAAAAAAATGTAAAAAAAAAAGACAAATAAATAAATAAATAAATGTAAATTCAATGTCAATGCAAAAGAAGAAAAATATTTCTGCCCGAGGATGGGAGGCTTACCAGGACAATCAGAGGCTCGAGGGGATCAGAGCAGGGACAGACAGACCCGAAAGAGCCCCGCATGGTGGACAGTAAGCTGGCCGGAAGTCCTAGCATGACGCCTGAGACTCAGCGAGCGAGGAACCACTACGGGCCTGGCTATAAGTAGGGCCCGCCCCTTTCTCTTCTTTCTCTTCTCTTTCCCACCCTGAGTGGAAAACTACAAGGGGCAAGAAAGGTGGGCAAGGAAGCAAGAAGCCCACTCAGCCTCCTGCCCACGTGGACCTGTGCAGCGCCTGCGCTGGCCTGGGGAAGCCAAGACTCCTACCTGAGTGCTCACGCGGTGAACATCCATCTTCGTTTCTGAAAACTTTGGTTTGTAATTTAAGTGCTTAGGGATCTCTTTTCATAATCGAAGAATAACTGTAAGTGTGATAACAGGTAGAAGTTTCTTCCAAAGACAAAAGAAAAAAAAAAATCCAAACAAACAAGCTCTCCTCTGATGAGCTAATCTTGAAAGTAGCATTGGAGAAAAACATCTTTTTCCCCGCTTCATTAGAGGATCATTAGCTAGGTTTACTTATTTATTTATTTATTTATTTATTTATTTATTTATTTATTTATTTTTGTCTTTTTGAGACAGGGTCTTGCTATGCAGTTGAGGCTGGCCTTGAGCTCACTTTTGTAGCCCAGGCTGGTCTCGAACTCACACCAATCCTCCTGCCTCAGCCTCCTGAATGCTGGGATTACAGGCATGAGCCACCACACCCGGCTTAGGTTTACTTACTGAAATTACTAAAAACACTTGTAAGACAGCTCCTTGATTCTCTGCCCCATCACACTGTCCCAAGCAGTCTTAGTTGAAAGGACAAATCTGCTGAATGTGGTGGCACAGGCTGTAATGCCAGCCCTTAGGTAGCTGAGGCAGGATTGTTGAGAGTTCATTTGAGACCAGCCTGGGCTACAAAGTGAGCTCAAGGCCAGCCTGAACTGCATAGTGAGACCCTGTCTCAAAAAGGGAAATGAAAGGCTAAAAAAAGGAAATGAAAGGGGAAAGGGGAAAGGCGAAAGCAAGTCCCCATACACTATGGTTAGGGAGTCCATGGTGGTTGAACAGGACCAGCAAGAGGATCTGTTGTTGATTTTTCAGTTGTGTCTTTTGTTCTTCATTGCAGAAGATTCTTGCAACTGATATTCAGTTTAAAATTCACCTGCCAAGTGCCGGCATTCCACAGAGAGCCACGCTAAATATTCTTAATAGGCACATGTGTGTGTGGGTGTGTGCATATACACACATTCATTCTTTTGCCTGAAGGTAAAAGTGTCTGATTTATATAAATGTAAATACAGCCTTTTAGTATTTTTATTACCTTAGCTCTAAAGGTGCTTCTGTTTTATTTGCTTTAGTAGAGGAGAAGGAATGGTTTAATTCCTCTTTCAAAATTTCAATTTTTTTTTCTTTAAACAATTTATTTGACTGAAATGGACTTACATTTGTTTCTGAAGTGATTTCCATTTACTTTGACACATCTTTCCCCATAGTGATTTACAGGATCTGCAAGTCAATATAAATATTTTATAAATATTTGAATAATTGGGTATACACCTGCACAATATACCTCAGCAATATCTTTCAGCAAGAAAAACATGAAAGAGTAAAGACTAGACACAATTACTAGCTATAGTGAAAATCTGTTAAAATACTTTTGAGGTAAGAAGGCACCACATACCTCTTCAACTAACACAGGACAATTTTATTCTTACAAAGGACCTAGAACACTTAAGCTGCCAATTAGGTGGTGAATGGCAGAGCAACATCCTAGTTTATGCCACGAATTCATAGGGAATAGGTTCTAGCAACTCAAGTTCCTTCCCATTGGTCCTTACAAAGTGCGCTTCTCTGGGAGGGGCAGGCTGGTGCTTCAGTTGAACCCAAGTACCTTTCTCTTTAGCTTCTTTCTTTTTCTGATCATTTTCCTTGATATGTTTCAGGAAGCCATCATGACTTTTTGAGTGTTTAATTTGGTCAATTCCTACATTAATCCTCCTGGCAAGTATCTTGCCCCTAACTTGCTTGTTTACCACAACGCCAACAGCCTGCTGGGTAACATTGTAGACTCTTCCTGTTTTGCCATGGTAACATCTATGAGGCATTCCCTTGTGCACAGTACGCATTCCCTTGACGTCTACTGTATCAACCTGTGTGACCAGGCTCCAGGGCTCTGTGCTCTCACGGCATCCCTGTGACACCCAGATCTCATCACCTGTGGCCCTATCCTTGCCCTTTTCCTTCCAACCCATCTTCTTTGAACCACTACACTCCCCACTGAAATATGATTTCTAATCGTAGCACCTGGCTACAAGTGGCTACCTCTCCCTCTTAAAATACAAAAAATATGAAAGTCTCAGATATCTAAGACTTTTACCTCTCAAAAGGAATCTCATATCTCAAGTCTATTACAAAAATAATAAGTTCCCTTAAGCAAGAAAACTTACAATGAGCAGCTCTTAAGCCAGGTGGCCACAGCCTGCTTCCTAGCAGGTAGGGTCTCTGATCAGCTGCTTCCTAGAGAGTTATATCCAGTGTATGACACGCTGCTTTCTGGCTTTCACAAGCTGTCAATTGACTATGTGATGCCAAACAGAGTATTCTACTACAACTGTGGAAGCGCTTGGGAGGCTGAGGCAGGAGGACTGTGGCTGGAGGCCTGCTAGGGATGCATAGTGATTTTAAGGCCAGCCTGGACTATACAGTGAGCTCCCATCTAGGAAAAAGCAAAACTAAACAACTAGAAAAGAGCTATCTGTAACCTTATAAGTGCATTTGACAAGAGCACTGGATGTGTTATTCAGTGGTTCCTCTTGCAATGGTTTGCCGATTCAGATTACTCAGGCCCTTCTTGCTATGAACAAAGAACCAGATGGAATTAGTCAAAAATGGCCCCGAAATTTTATTTGAAAAGTTCAGGGACACCAGATGTGGTGGTGCACACCTGTAATCCCAGCATTCAGGCTGCAGAGGTGAGAGGATTGCTGCAAGTTCAAGATCAGCCTGTATTACTTAGTGAGTTCAAGGCCAGTGTCTTACTTTTCTCATTGCTGAGATAAAATATCCAACACCTGAAGTTAAAGAAGGAAAGTTTCCTTTAGCTCACAGCTTGTGGAGGTTTCAGTCCTTAATCAGCCATCTCCAAGGCAGGACAGCTTGGCAGAGGGCAGCAGTTAATAGCAGCAGAAGATAACAAAGGCAACAAGCGAGGTACGCAAGACTCTTTCTGTCCCCTATATTGTGTGCAGGCTGCCTGTCCCACTACGGGGGTAGCACTCGCTCCCTCAATCCTAGCCAGAACATGATCCATGGCAGACGGATTTGCTATTGACACATCCTTAATCCTAGCATCACACACTCTAGATCCAGACACTTCCGAAAAAGCCCAGTGACCACATGAGGAATAACAGAAAAAGCAAGTCTCTAGAGTGAGCTTGGCCCAAACGAGGAGGAAAAGTAAAAGCAAACATAAAGTTTGCTATGTGTCTAAAAGAGTGGGCTGCATTAGGAGTCACCAACTGTGTCCATGTGTCTATGGCCTAGTGTCCTTCTATGTCCTCAACTGGGGGAACCCAGGAGAGTTTCCGGGAGTCATTTGGCATGGTCCTGAGATCTTCTAGTGGGCAGATCTGGCTTATTTTCCCAGTTAGATTTACCACCCAATCTCCTACACCATCTCCTACACTGTTCAGAGACAGAGACCAGTGCCTGAGGCAGCAAGCTCAGGACAGAACCTTCTCCTGCCAGGCAGGCTGCTGAGCTATAGCCTCAGCAAAGTCCACCTCTAAGCTACGGCTTTTTATGGAAACAGAACACAATGTCATGCCAGAGAAAGAAATGACTTGAAACCAGTGCTAACTTAGCCAATTTCACCCAAGGTGCATGAAATCTTTCCGAAAGTGGTTCTCAACCTGTGAGTCGCAACTCCAATGGGGGTCGAATGACCAAAACACAGGGGTCACCTAAAGCCATTCCGAATCATAACTGTAGCGAAATTACAGTTTTGAAGTAGCCACCAAAGTTATTTTTTGGTTTGAGGTCACCACGACATGAGGAACTGTATTGCAGGGTCACAGCATTAGAAAGGTTGAGAACCACTACACTAAACAGTGATTTAACAACACAAACCCTTGCATGAACAAATGACCAGCATCACCAGGTCACGTAATCTTCACAGACTGACAGTGGCCTCCTCTGGCCCAACCATTCAGATTTTCTACTCTAAGTCACTAGTGAGTCCACCTGGACCAGTGCATGCACTGCCTAAGATCCAATGTCCCTGCACCTGAAAGCAGGGAGCATCTGCTAACCAAGACAGAAAGATCACATTACTTGGAGACTGGGACACTCGGTGACTGGAAAATCCATGGCCATCCCCACAGTGCCCAGAACTCCATGGGACTTCTCATACCAGCTTTCTTCCTTAGGAGCTAGGGACCTATGGGCTTGGTTAGTTAAAGGTGGTCCATTCACAAAAATCAAAAAATAAGCCAGGCGTGGTGGTGCACACCTGTAATCCCAGCACTTGGGAGGCTGAGGCAGGAGGATCGGTGTGAATTCGAGACCAGCCTGGGCTACGAAAGTGAGCTCAAGGCCAGCCTGAACTGCATAGCGAGACCCTGTCTCCAAAAGACCAAAAAATAAATAAATAAATAAATAAATAAAATAAAATAAAAATAAAAAATAAAAAAATATATATAAAATTTAAAAAGTGGAAAGAAAGACAGAGAAACTGGAGCTAAGAGACAGGCTTACTTGGCAGATGACACATTTCATAGCCGGGCGTGGTGGCTCACGCCTGTAATCCCAGCACTTGGGAGGCTGAGGCAGGAGGATCGTTGTGAGTTCGAGACCAACCTAGGCTACAAAAGTGAGCTCAAAGCCAGCCTGAACTGCACAGTGAGACCCTGTCTCAAAAAGCAAAAAAAAGGACACATTTCATTATAATAAAATAATGTTGTTTTTAAAATAATATTGCTTTAAGAGCAGAAAGAAAACCAAGCCAAGAAACATCAGCAGCAAGCCCCCTCCCAAGATATGCCCAAGCCAGGTTTAATTTTATGTCAAGAAAGAATTCCCTCCTGAGACTTTCCTGGCTATGGTTCAGTTGAGGATAATGTGTTCCAGCCCTGCCTCAATCTAGAGTCCCTGAAAAAGCTGAAAGGAAATAAGCGCACCACAGTGCAGTTGTCACACTGCAGCGGCAGGGGGCGCTGTTATGGCAGAGATGCTGAGTAGTTTTTTCTACCAAGGCAATTTCAACATTTTCTTTTTTTTTTTTTTTTTTTTTTTTTTTTTTTTTTTTTTTTTTTTTTTTTTTTTTTTTTTTTTTTTTTTTTTTTTTTTTTTTTTTTTTTTTTTTTTTTTTTTTT
>PVJA010021244.1:0-35858 GCA_004027025.1 Myocastor coypus
TTTTTTTTTTTTCATAAAACAAAGGTACAAAAGATTTCTTACATAACAAATGATATCCTCAAAGATAGCAAAAAGATACATTGGCTGGTGTGGATATGATGTTGTAAAATATCTACTCATGAAAGTAGCCATAGCAGTTCACAAAGATGTTTCTTTAGAATTTCATGCATAATTTGTTTTAGGAAACAGAGAAAATTAATGGTCAGTCTTAGTGTGCAGTATATTTTGAACAGCATGAATGAGTCAAACAAGCACTTTTCCAAACTATTTAAAGGTGCAAAAGAAAGAGTTTCTATGGAAGTTATTCTTATGAATAGTTGCAAAAAAATTTTTTTCTTTAATAATGGTTCTGAAGAAAAACAGGTTATCACTGGAAAAAATAAAAGAAGTCTCAAGTTCCATGTATTCTGAGAGAGATTTGATCACTAAAATGTGTTAATCTTATGACAAGCCTTTTTGAAAGGATATTGCTTAATATTTTCCAGATTATTTTTGAAAGTTGTCTTCAAGTTCAGTAAAAAATTGTGTAGCACCTCTAAAAGTTTTATTTCAACTATCATAAATTTTATTTCTTGAACTGTGTTACATTCTAGTAGCATAAGTAAATTTCATCATAGTAAACATAATGTTTTAGATTTTTTAAAATTACTGGAGATTTATTCTACTGTATAGTTCACAACTATATTTGAATTAAAATATCACTTGATAGAAAATCATTTGTGAGTTTATATATTCTGTTCTAGGTAGCTTGAAATGGTGCATTTTTCAGCAGCAAATATACACCCAGTGACATAGTGCTTAGTGTGAGCTTGATGAATTCAACCATTGGATTTATCGTTATTGCATAGATCTTTGAAAGGAGAGGCTGCAAATCTCATTTCTAAGCCATGACCAGCCATTATGTTAATTTGAAAAGCAGAAATAAAATCAGTACACAGTGCATCAAAATCAGAAAAATCTCTGAAGTCTTTCACAAGACTATAGTCAGCTTTCAAATTATAATCTGGCTAGTTCAATTTTCCTGATTATTATGATTTGTCAATAATATCTTACAATTTAAAACTTGTAAGCTAACCTAGTAACTTTATTTTTCCTTGCCATTTTGAAAGAGCCTCTAGTATATTTGAAGGAATATGAAAAAGAATAAAGATTATATTGTGGTGCCACTTTCCAGTGTGGTCAGGGTAATGGGTATGGAGGAAAATCACTGAATACTTAAAGTACTAAAACATTAAAACTTTATGCAAGTGTAAGGATAAAAAGATAGTAAACTCAGTTCATTTGGAAAGCTGACATTTGTTGCTTACACTTAAAGTTTATTCTTTGCATTTTAAAAGGTTGTTCATATAATGTTCAGGGGCCTCTTTCTTGCCATTTCAGCATTGAACTCTGATGTTTCAAGAAGAGTTGGAATTGCAGTTACAATAAGCTTTAAAGTGATATCATGAGATAAAACTTAACTTACTGATTAGGACACTGAGGATTGGTGAGGATTGGCATTAATTATATTCATAAAGATCTCAGTTCATCTGGGTTTTAAAACTTAACTGGGTATTTGATAAATGAAATAAAAAAATGGGATATGCTGTCTCCATTGCATGAAAATACCATACCGACACACCTGACTGGTGAAAACTTCTATTAACAGTCTAAGTAAAAAACTTGCCTGTTTACTAGTGGCATTAAAAATTTATACCATGTTTCTCTCCTTAACAGATTATCAAGAAAAGGTATGCATATGTATCATTAATTTTAGAATTTCTTATTGTAAAGAATGTGAGGGAAAGAATTAAGATTTAAAATACAAAGATTTTTACAGAATTTCTTTTGATTTTTGCACTGGTCCCATGGTTGCAATTGAGAGAAGAGTTTAGTTCCATGTTTTTGTTTGTAGAAATTCCTCATGTCCTGTGGTTATTGAATGAGACATTATTCAGGAAATGGACTATTTTTCATTTCTCCCTTTCCATACCTTTTAAGTATTATAAAATAAATAACATGTTGGATTTTCTGATCAGTTTTAGTTTTTTTTTTTTTCTGATCAGTTTTTATATTTTTCTGGTGTAGTTCATAAACTCCTTAAGAATGGAAACTTACGTTAATAATTTTTGTATTTATGATGTTTTGAATATCTTTGGTGTTAAGTGTTCAGTGGATTTAAAGCAATGTTTATTCCTGGCCATAACCAACAGTTATGGCTGATTTTATCTGTTTTTAAATTCACCATTAGAGAATTTCTAATGGCACATTTGTTGGGTAACAACATATAGCTACTCCTAAAATTTTTCTCAAAGAAACCTAGCACTCTTCATTTTGGTAAGTTACACTGGCACAGTAATGGTTTGTATTTTGTTGATGTAAATTTCTGGAGAAAATCTTCATTTGGATTCTTGCCATATGTATATTATGTTATATAGGCAGCACGTGGATATCTGGTCAAGCTTCCTGATATGATGGCCCTTTATGCATATACATCCCATATCTCAGTGGGGAATGATGAATTAGTCTGTATAGAGGCATGATATACAGTTATTTTGGTAACTGTTAATTCCTTGTTCATAAGAATGCTTTGCTTAGAAAATATTTGGCTTTCACACAGAATAATTGTTTACTCTCCAAAGATTGTGGAAGGAGAAATACTGCTCCTGAAATAATAGCATTCTCAGTTTCTTTTTTCCTGACTTTTGAGAAAATCTTTGTTTAGTATTATTGTTCAATTTAAGAAGAACATTCTGGAGGCCAGAAGTGCTGTAGTTATTGTTTTGAACATATAACTAATAACAATAATGAAAAAAGTTTTTTTTTGTAAAGAGATTCATTTTACTTTGTTACACTTAAAAATTTATCCACAGTGTAATTTTAGAAAAGATTCTATATTTTATCTTCCAAGTATAACTGCTTCATAGTGTTGCAGATCTTCAGTATGAGTTAGCAAAGAGAATTTAGGCTTCCATAAAGTATAAATGTATATGTTCTGCAAATTATAGACCTGATCATTATTTTTTTCTTGAACAAATTTTAGGACTGTAAGATATAAAGTATAAATGTGTATGTTCTGCAAATTATTAATGTGATCATTATTTTTTTCCTCGAACAAATTTTAGGACTGTAAGATAAAGCTATATTTAAAAACACTGAGAGTTTTCAGAAGATCAAAAAGTCTTCCAGGTTATGTGTTGGTGCCAATAACACTAGCAATTAAGTATTTAATTGAAGAGAAACCTACATTTATCCACTTTGAAGAAGTATCATGAGTAGGGATTTAAAATTTAGTACTTCAGCTTCATTAAGGGTTAGAGTGGGGTAATTATGTATGTAGTTGGTAACAAATGCTAAGTCACTACTTGAACATAAAGATATGTTATTCAGTGAGACTTATTCACTCTATTCTGTGAGCATAATAATTTGTGAAAGTCATCTACTTGAAGACAAGTTTTGCTGCTCCATTATTTTAGATTTGCCTATTCTGAAAACAGCATGTATTTTCAGAGATGATGAGATGCCTTATAATAATTTTTTTAAAATACTGACTTTTCAGAATATCTGCCCTTTGCAGCAGCAGTACTTTATGTCTTAAATAGTGAGTCTTTTGTTCTACTGGTGCTCAAAAAAAGCTAAGTGTAGTAGGGTGCAATCTTGGTACATCATGGCTATTATTAATTATGTCCATATTAGTCTAATATTTTAATCTTACAAGTTGGGCGGTAATTAAAGTTCTCACAACGTAGCAGAGTATTCTTTATCGACAGTTTTAGGGATTTGGTGTCAGTAATTCTGCCTTTGTGTATTTCAGTCTTCTTTCTTGTTTGTATTAGTGACATACTAATTTCAAAAATATATAACTGTGTTCTCAAACTGGAAGAAATTCTTGTATGTATGCATGTATGCATGCATGTATGTATGTATGTATGTATGTATGTATTTGGTACAGGGTCTTGCTATGCAGCTTAGATTCGTAGTGATCCTCCTGTCTCAGCTTCCCTAGCTCTGGGATTACAGGCGTGTGCCAACATGGCATGCAGTACTAGGGATTGAACTGAGGTCCTTGTGCTTGCCAGGCATGTGCTTAGACCACCGAGCTATCTGGCCAGCCCAGTGTTACTTGTTTTACCCTGAGGATTTTTTCTTCCTTTTTAAAATCTGGACTCATTAGATTTTTGCTTTCATTTTCTAAAGGAATTTCTTAATCCCTAGCATACAGCCTGTTCATTCTTACTTTAGAAAAGTCAGGTCAGGTGGGATCATTATCACATAAGATTTTTTTTTTTAAACTGTAAATTACAACATTGTCACATCTTTTTTATTGCATTCAAATACAGTGACAGAAAAGAATATATTAAAGCTTTCATGGTGCTATTGTAGATTGTTGTTAGGTTTTTGGAAGCTTTTAAAACAAAAGCTGTGTCATAATATCTGTGAATAACATCTGCGAATACTGCTTACCTGTAGAACTACCACATCATAGGCTTTCAGTAAATATCAATTATACTTAAATGGAATGGAATGTAGAATATTAATAGAAATAGTAGCACCTGACTAGCACAAAAGCCTTCCCTGTCCTCATACTCAAGATAAAAAAAAAAAAAAATTATTCATTGTAGTTGTAAATTAGGTCAGATTTTTTTCATTAAATATTGGCAAAGTCGCTTATTTTAAAAGGCTGGCAAATATATAAAAATATATAAAATCATGTATGGAAATATGTAGTCATTTTGTTTGAATCTATTTTTACTTTTAACTATTATGTTACAAAATCACAAAGATTGAAAATCTATATTTTCTTGGGAAGAAATATATCAATTTAGTGAACTAATATAATTGGTTCTTTTACATACTGAACACTATTGTTGATTGATTCTTTTTAAAATTTTTAATCACTATTCTCTCTAGGGCAGTAGAATGAAAAAGTGACATTTTTTTCTGCCTTTTATAAGCATCACAAGTAGAAATCAATAGTTAAATTGACCCAATAAGTGATTTCGGTGTCCTACAATTGAGAAATGATGAACACCAGAAAGCAACGTTTACATTCTTACAAGGCTCCAAAACATCTTTTGCATAAGAATTTAATAAACAAAATAGTGCTAATGAATTGCATTTATTTTATGAAGCCCATTAAGTAATAGGCTTTGGGTTCTTGACAGCCAGATTCGGTAACAAGTCATCAGCTGAGGTGCTGCATACCAAAAGTAGGACCTAGTATTTTTTCACCATACCTAAGCAAATTGTCATGGAATATATCTATTTTGCTTTATTGACTATTGATTGCTTCTCTTTACCATTATCTTTGTATTCTGTGTAAAAGATAATTTAAAATTTGAATCAATATGTATGCATTTATTGAACTTCTTTACTATATAAGACTTCTCATGTATAACGTAGTTTTTAAAGCTACAGAGTAAAGCTACTAATAACTTGAGCTTCCTTTTGTACAGGTATATCTGTATGTATATTAAATATAGATAAAGGAATATGTACAGACTGAAAATTGTTTCAATGATTGGCATTTCGTTTTTCCCTTACTATTGTTAATTCAATACCTTTCATGTTATATGTAGTTTAAAGACACAGAACATGCAAGTATAATCCCCCTGTACTTGGAGTGTCTGTTCCTGACCTGGATCAAATAGTTTCTTTCAGCTAAACTTTCATTTTTAACTTCTTTATTTAGAAATAAATCCTCATGTCCTCCCTGAGGGAAGAGTTGTTCAGTGGGAAATCACTTAGTAATCACAGGTCATTAATCACATTTAAAGAATACTTTTTAAATGTCAGCCATCCTTGGTAGTAACTATGTATTTCCTTGAATCCAAGAATCTGCATTACTTGTTCATTGGTATTTGCTTTCACACAGTCACCCTTCTTAGAAGTTTATTAATTTCAAATGTAAAGTGACTATTATTTGCATAGAGTCCTGTAAATAACAGGTAGCAGTTGCACTTCTTTGATTCACAGACTCTTCTTTGTGGCCTAAGAACTTAACTCTCAGCCTGTGTTCTATAATTTATTGAAAGCCATGGTGGTATGCAGAAATTGGCTCAAATGAGTCAGTAATATATTGATAGTAGCTCAAAATTGGGTACAGGAAGACTATTTATACCACAGAGACAGACAAATGCTATGGCCCAGTAGCCTGTTCTTCAGGGAGCCACTCAGGAAAATATTACCTATACTGATTCTCTGATCTGTTCCTTAAGGAACCTCTATGTAGAGTAGGCAGGTTGAACTTCATTTCCAGATATTTTCTTCCTACCCTGCTTAAAACACTGAGAATACTATCCACTATACCACTTGTCAGCTCGTTGACTCAGTAAAATACTTAGCCCTTCTCTGCGATGGTGTTCTTATCTGTAATATAGGGACAGTAGTACTTGGCTTGATGTGGGCTAGAATAAGAGATGTTCTTATTTCAGTGTGTAAGCACAATGCCCAGATGTGCTATGAGAATTGAGAAAATCCTACCTCTTATGTCTCTGTGCTTTAATTAATATAGTTACTCCTTGGTATCCATGGAGGTGTTTCCAGGACTTAGCTTCCTCTCTTTCATGGGTACCATAATCTTCAGGTGCTCCAATTCTTTCCATAATCTTCAGGTGCTCAAATTCTTTATGTAAAGTTGTACTTTTAACGCCTTTAAGTGTGCTTGTGTGCAGGCTCAGACGTGAGGATGACAAATTTAAGTGAAGCTAGGGGAATTTCGCAAGAAGACTCTCAAATAAAAAGTAAAAATGTCTGGGAATATAGCTCAGCAGTTGAGCATTCCTGGGTGTGATCTATAATCACATATGCACACATACACACTGCACACACACACACACACACACACACACACACACACAGTGCTATTGTTTATGTAGTTTATAAACTATTTGTGGATCCTCCTATATACTAATCTCTGGATAATTTATAGTAGCTAAACACAGTGTAAATACTCATGTAAAGTGTTACAATGCTGTGTTGCTTAGGCAATATAAAGTTTGATATGCCTATATCTCTGTAATATGAAGTGTTTATCTCTTTTGGGAACATATGTCAAAGGAGAATATCTGGATCAAATGAAATTCCTGTTTTTAGATTTTTGAGAAACTTTCATAATAGTTGTACTCATTTACATTTCTTTGATGGATGTAGAAATATTCTTATTATGCCACAGCCATGCCAGTGTTCATTATTGTTTTATTTCTTGATGGTTACCATTCTTTTTGGAGTAAGTTGGAATATCAGGGTTCTCATTTGCATTTCTTTAATGACACGATGGTGATCTTTTTTATTGATCTCATTTGCACTTCTAAGTAGTGTCTATTTCAGTTGCCCATTTTGAATGGATATTTTATTCTGAGGAGTCTAATTTATTTTAGTTCTTTTATATTCTACATATTGATAATCTGTCTGAGATACAGTTGGTAAAATTTTTTCTCTTTCCATAGGTTGTCTCTTAACTCTGCTTTTTGTTCCATTTGCTGTGTAGGAACTTTGTAAATTTGATATAATTCTCCTTGTTGATTCTTACTGTTATTTCTTATGCATTTCGAGTTCTGTTCAGAAAGTTCTTGCATACCAGAATGGCTTCAAGAGTTATATCTATTTTTATCTTCTAGGAGGCAGTGTTTCTCCTTTAATATTTAGATTGTTGATCCATTTTGATTTTAGCTTAGTACATAGTGAAAGATATGGACCAAGCTTCAGGCTTTGGCATGTAGATAGCCAGTTGTCCTAACACCATTTGCTAAATAGGTTTTTTTCCTATTGTATTTTAGGTTCTTTTGTCAAATATCAAGGAGCTCCTTATGTCTGGGGTTGTTTCTGCATCCTCTGTGTGCCAGTAGTATGTCATTTTTATTACTGTATCCTTGTGATATACTCTTGAAATCAGATATTGCAGTGCTTCTTGCTTTGCTCTTGTTTCTCAGGATTGCTTTTGCAATTCTAGGTGTCTTCATTAACTGATATTTAGTATGCATACATTGATGTGTTCATGAATCAACATTTTACCCATTTTGTTTCATTACTTTCTATATAACTTTTGCCCTAGAAATTTACTTTAAAAATTTCAGCTACTTTATTTTTCCTTTATGAATATTTGTCTCTAAGAGATAAGAATGTGTCTCTAAGAGATAAGAACTTGTATTACATATCCCCATTTCCAAATATTAAAATTGGTAATAATTACATTATGTCATTACTTAATATTAACTTTATCTATCATCAAAAAGGTAGTGTGTACTTTGCATGAGTGTTTTTCTTTTTTTTTTTTTTTTTTGGCTTTTTGAGACAGGGTCTCAGTATGCAGTTCTGGCTGGCCTTGAACTCACTTTTGTAGCCCAGGCTGGTCTCGAACTCACACCGATCCTCCTGCCTCAGCCTCCCGAGTGCTGGGATTACAGGCGTGCGCCACCACGCCCAGCTGCATGAGTGTGTTTTTAAGGTCAGTTTCTATACCAAACTTTCATAATGTATTTGAATGATACATTTTAAAAGATTATTTTACTTTAAGTCTTTGCATTCTTCTTGTACATTTGTTAAAAACATATAATTATTGCATTGAATATTTCTAATTGTAGCTGGTGTCATTTATTTTGTTCTTCCATTAACTTTCTTTTCTGTAAATTAGAAATCAAGAGTTGGATTTGAGGTCATTTTTAATATTGTTGATTATTATTTGGTGAGAACAGACTTCCAAAAGGTTCTGTGTACTATTACATTATAATAAAAATATACAATTTCATTTATCCCCATTTATCATGTTGCTAAAAATCTGGTGACAGTGAGGGCATTTTGAAGTTCAGTTGTCCAGGTTTCAATTACCATCAGCTTACTTGTCTAGAGCTATGTGTAACAATAAAGGAAGTTGTAATTTATTTACTTACTTTGAAGAAGTTAAGAATTACCATAAAAAGATGTAATCTTCATAGACTGAAAGTAAGTGATAAGATCTTGTGCTATTTTAATATAAGAATTTGAAGTTTATTTGACTTCTATTTTAAGAAACTAAGGCTAAAATTTTAGTCTTTATTTTCTACAGTGTGTGTTTTGTCAGTATTTTCAAAAGTATTTTGGATTTTAAAAAATACACAATTTTTGAAAGCTGTGAACATCTTCTTGTATGGCTACAAGTGTAAAGTGGACTAGTAAGACTCCTTTTTATCCAAGGATCCTGTGACTGTCATACAATGTTGATAATAGTCACAATATTCCATTCACTAAGAAATACACTATATAAACTGAGGGTTATGATTTATGTTATTATTTTGTTAGACCTGTTATTGTCTGTTTTAGAGTTTAAAACAGTGGTGCTCAACCTTTCTAATGCTGTGACCCCGCAATACAGTTCATGTGTGGTCACCCCAAACCAAAAAATAGTTTTGGTGGCTACTTCAAAACTATAATTTTGCTACAGTTATGATTCGGAATGGCTTTAGGTGACTCCTGTGTTTTGGTCGTTCAACCCCCACTGGGGTCACGACCCACAGGTTGAGAACTGCTGGTTTAGAATGTGTTACTTCTTGGGGCCCGACAGGATGGCGCAGTGGTCTAAAGCACCTGCTTAGGAAAGCTTAGGTGGCTGGTTCGATCCCCGGCACCACATGCTGCGCCAGCCCTGCCCTCAGGGCCAGCTGAGCTGGCCATAAAAATAAATAAATAAATAAACAAACAAGTTCTGAAACAAGAAAAAAAAAAAAAAAAAGAATGTTACTTCCAACTTAAAAGTATTCTAGATGAGTGCTGGCAAGATAGCTCAGTGGACTAAGTGCTGCTTAGGCAAGAATAGGGACTGGAGTTTGATCCCAGGCACCACATGAGACCCCACCTTGGGAGCCCTAAGTAGGTGACAGAGTCCAGGTGTGGTGGTGCATGCCTCTAATCCCAGTGCCAGGGTGGCTGAAACAGGAGGATCACTGCGAGACCAAGCTGCATAGTGAAATTCTATCCAGTACATTTAAAAACACAAGTCTTCTAAATGTTTTCTAAAGAAGAAAAATTCATCTCCCATTACTCATGTTCAGAAACTGTAATAGCAGTTATAATTATTGAAATCAGGGTAGAAGGCAAATTTTGGTGTACATTTTATTTTATTGTTGAAAAGTATAGGAAAAATTTCATACTGTGCTTATAAACCTAGGTAACCTGTTTTATGATCTTAGAGTGAAGTGCTAGGGAGAAAGTGGTCTGTAAAAGGAGTGGAGTTCTGTTTGCTATGCTTGAGGACCTTATCAGGAAATTTGAAAGGAAAGAAAAAAAGCTAGCCTTTTGATTGTAGTCTCTGGTAGTTCTTCAGGATTAGACTGAATTTAACTTTGAAGATCAATAAATGGATATTTATTTATGTCCACAGAAAGATTAGTGGAATTTTTGACTTGAGGAAATGGCTTCTTCTGAATAGCACAAAAGTTGACCAAAAAGTTTGCTAATACGTAAATATTGACTATTTTAATCTGGTAAAAACGGAAGGTTAGCACCAAGGAGACAGTAGTAAAATTCTAAAAGGAGATGGTGAAAAGCAAATATTATGCAACATGAAAAGAATAGCAGGGGAAAAACTGACAGAATAGAATAACAGGAAGATTAGTCACTTCTGTAAGGGGAAAAAAAAAGGTAAGGGGCGGGAGATGAATTTTAAACAGAAATGTGGACTGTTTGGGAGCTAGACTAGCTTTAAAAAGAAATCCTGATAGTGTTCAATATCAGAACAAAAAATTTGCCCTAACACAAAGCAGCATAAATACAGAGAAAATTTTCTGTTAGCTATTAAGAAAGCCTGTAAAACTAAAAGAATTCTGTTTATTCTTTAGTGAAACTGATTTGGTGTGGTTCACACAGCAGTGTCAGATGTGAATAAGGAAACATTTATGTCCTTCAAGACAAGCTGAAATTTTATTATTTTCAAGTGTTGAATAAAAAGTCATTCTGGTTGCCTTGTATTAACTATATGCATGCTGTTTAGACAAATAATTTTTAATTATAGGGTACATTTATCTGACAACTGGAGTAGCAATCTCCAAATCTTTTAGTAATATTTTTTGCAAATGTTTACATGCATCAATTGCACTTTTCTGCAATATGAAGATGTACCAATCCCTATAAGTAAAAACAAGAAAGTTCATGTGTAGGCTGAATGTAGGAGAGTATGCCTGTGTGTGCGGGTGCACACATCTGTGTGTTAGCAGAGTCCCATTAATCAGTATAGTATTCCTGATTTTTGGAAGATATATGATACAGATAATATTTTCAATAGCTATGTTTTTTTCTGTTACATGGGAATAATATACCTGTCTGAAAACTGTAGTGATGATAAACTAATATATATATATATATATATATATATATATATATATGGAATATGGAGGCTGTATTTTGTTCCTTTAATTAATAACCCAGTAAGGAACACAGGCTTGGATGACGCATTTCAAGTGAACACATTGCATGATGTGCAGCTCTGATGGAAGGTCTAACTCGTGCCTTGGTTGATCACGAATTAACTGTGGGTTATGTGTGAATATGTACTCTTGGCCATCCATTAGTAACTCCAGTATGTATAAAATTACATAAAATATATTTTAAATAAAGGAGATTAGGGTTATATAAGTATGGTTTTAGAACAATACCTATTTTTCTGTCAGGAAAATATACGTACGATTTCTACTTAAAGAGAAACGCATATTGAAATAAAGATATCAAGTTCATCTGATTTAGAGACCCAAGATTTATTTTGTGTAACCTGGAATATATCATTCTATGCCACTGAATTTATGGAAATGCAATAAGCCTTTCCTCTTGATTTTGTTATAAATTCCAACACTTTATGAACTTTTTCTCCCTTTCTCTTCTTCTGCTCTCCCTGTTGGCCCCTTAGGAATAACTGAATAGGAAATGTTTATTTTCCAAATTAAAGAAAAATGTTATCTCAAACATTGAAAGTACTTCCTTTTCCTGACTTGGAAACATTAAGTCATACTGAGTCACTCGTGCATTTTCTTTCGCCAATTTTATTTCAAGCATAAAATTATGAGGACAAAATGACTCAGGAATTTGTAAGGCATAATTAGACCTAAATTTTCACTGTTAGGTGACTAGTTCATATATAGATGGTGATTCCCTCACCCCGACACTGAGAGGCTGAGGCAGGAAGATTGTAAGTTCTTGTGTAGCCAGGGCAGTTTAGTGAGTCTATATCACTAAAATTAAAATTAAAACAAATGAAAATTTAGAAACAAATACATTCAGAGAGATAAGACCCTGGTTTAATTCCCAACTTTTTATTTAAATAATTTGGATTGTTTAGGTATGAGAAGCTTTTTATTTCAATATAAGCTTTTGTGTTCTGACTTAATTGTATCTTAGATTTTGTGTTTATTTACTTCCAGATGAAAGGTAGGAGAAGACCCAGATCCTCAGTAAGAGCTGATGAATAAGAAGGTGCTTTACTTTGTACTTTGTCTCATGAAAAGTGTTGAAATGATCAACAACTTAAACTTGAATATTGTTAATTACTATGTCATTAACACTAGGAAGAAATAACTGTAACCTCAGTGGATGTTGTATATCTGAATACACTTGAAAAATCAGATGTATATGTCTATACCTGTATATATGTCCATTTATATCTATGGCATGTATTTGGATGAGTGCATTAGTGAGTCATGATTCTTCCTAGTCGAAACACTGAAGAATGCTAAAGTCGTAAAAATTGTTAAGATTCATCTTACACGAAAGCCTATTGAGATTATTTTGATTTTCTGTCCTGAAAGATGCCAGGATATGCTTTTATAGAATTTCTAAATAATCTTTGTGCAAATTAAGTGTTAAGATTGGAAGCTGAAACTGACTTAAATTTGTTGCCAACCAAGGAATAAATCTTGCTTATGAAACTATCTCAGATAATACCATTACCCAAGGAATTTTGCAAAGAAGGCCGCCGTCTACAAATTGGACATGGAATTGTCATCATAGTTTTGTGATAACTTTTGATTTTAAAAATAGTTGAGGGTCTGGTAAGATAGCTCAGTGGACTAAGTGACTGCTTAGGTGAGCACAAGAACCAGGTTCCATCCCTGGCACCACATGCCTCACTAGCCCGGTCCCCGAGCACATGGATCCAACCACGGAGACTGGGCATGGTGGCACATGCCCGTAATTCCAGTGCTGGGGAAGTTGGAAACAGGGGGATCATTATGAGTGAGATGTGAAGTGAGGCTGTGTACAAAATATGTAACAAACCCCTAAAAAAAGTAAAAATAATTGAGAATAAACTGCTAAGTAATATACCACCTCAATCTGTGCCGCATAGGTAGCTCAGTAATTTCTTGTTAAGTGCTGCCAAATGGCCCAATTTCTTAAAGCTTAAATGTAACAAGAGGCAGTGGTCCCTCACTATATTTCTAAAGCTTTTATAGATTTTTTTTGGGGGGTGATAATTTATGTTAGGCTAGATTTTAAAAAGCCAAAGATGGCCAAAGTGAGTTCAGAGAGTTAAGCTTACTGCCAAATTAAAGGATAAGTTGGCTTCCCTGTTCTTCATTAGCTTCTCAGCCTTGCATCTAGGGCTCAGGCTTATTATTTGAACTATCTGTGGCTTTGTCTCAAGAGCTAGTCAAGTAAGGATATACTTTGATTTAAAGTTGGTTTCAGCTCATATCTCATGAGATGACTCCTGGACTTAGGAAGTTGTCTCTGAACACATAATTACTATCTTGCACAAATAAACTAATTTGCCAAGATAGAAATGAAATAGTTTGACTGGCAGTAGTAGTAATCCCCCAAAACAGAATGGCAGACACTGGGGCAGTGGAATGCCACTTCCCTGTTAATTCCTCTGAAGATGACACATGTTTGAGGAAAAAAAAAATGCGAAACTGAGTTTGCTTTTGACATTCTAAAGTCTGAGTCCCAGAGAATACTTAATTCCTTAAACTAATAAACATCATTAAAAGATATGCATGCTTATATTATAAGCTACATATATATTTATACATACTAAATTTTGAAAAGAGAGGGCAGTATTTCCCCAGTGTTCTGAGGTCAGACATGACATTTCTTAGTCATTTCTTTTTAACTTTCTTAAAAAGTTCCTTAAATGCTTTCAGGAATCAGAAGCAGGCATAAAACCATAAAAGCCATAGTCTTTGTTGTAAAGCCTTTGCCTACCTGATTAGCGCTCTATACTTGAAATTCATTAGATGTACTTTATTGAATGGGAGCATGTCTACCTTGTTAATTTTTTAAGATTTATTATTATTATTATTATTAATTATTATTATTATTATTTTGGCTACTTCTGGGTGCCTTAAGAAGGTGGATGTGGTGTGGCTTGTGGGGCTGGAGATTGAACCGCAGTCCCCTGCACCTGACTGTATTTGCCCAAGTGACACTTTAAACAACTAAGCTATTGGGCAAGCCTCCCTACCTTGTTAACTTTTAAAATAAAACTTCAGTAACTTAATAGATTTAAAAGCCTTGCAGAATTTCAGACACACAGCAAATACCTAGAGCTATATACAGTAAATATATACACAGTAAATACCTATACACAGCTATACACAATAACTAACTAGCTATGTAGGAAATACACATAGCTATATTTGCTATTTTAAAGTCTTTTATAGTAGATGTTTTAAATGTCTATTTTATAAAAGAGAAACTTTATTATACCCATAAATGAAGGTCAGAGTTAATGTTATAGTTTTAATAAGATGGTTTAGAGCTCCGGAACTACACAGTGAGGTTTTCTATCACTTTGACCTTAAAATAGTCATATAGCCCAATAAAGGCTTACTTTTCTCATTTCCAAAATGAGGCATTGCTAATATCTGATCTTTAGTCTTGACGTGAAGATAGGATGGAATAAAACATTCAAAGCACAGAGAGGTACCTGGTACTTAGGCTCAGTGTGAGTCAGCTTTTGTTGTTGCAGTCCTTTGATGAAGGAAGCACTGTGATGTATGCACACTTGAGAAATGTATTATCCTCAGAATGTGGATAGATATCGGCTTTGTGATTTTGCTAACAAGGATCATTGTTTCCTGCTATGTAGAGAGCATATGACTTTTTATTTGTAATTCTCTAATAAGTAATTGATTAGAAAATATTAATTTTTTTATTATCCTTTGTGTCTATTTAAATTACAAAAGAAGAAAAAAACCAGCTTTTTGCATCTGTAGAATTTAAATTCTGGATAATTAAATAATACTTTCTCAGTGTTGTTTCATGCCTATTAGCACTGTTCTGTTAAATTCTAGCCACTTTTTAAGTTCAGTGCCACTGAGTGGGTGAACGATCAATACCTTCAACATAGAAATGAAGTATAAAAAATAAATCATTGCGCGTTCTATAAAATAAAGACCATGCAGTTTGATATTTCTCCATCTATTTGGAGCTTTGTAAAGCTTACGAAAAATGCATTTGGGGAAAAACTAGTTCTATGCCAGGATGGCAGATAAAATATTACAGAGGAGAAGTGACAACAAAGCATGGTAGCAGTATTTTATATGGTAGCATCCTTTATTTTATTATCAAGAAATTTAGGGTCTACCTGCTTGCTTACTGGGATGGGAAGGTGAAGGAAAATTTTATCAGGACATTTATCAAGATTTCCTTATAATGAAATCATCTTGTACAAAGCATATTCTTCCATAGAATTAGAGCGTTAGAAGTGCATAGTAACAGTCTGTGCCTCACCTATTTTGAGGAGCAGACTTTTAAGGATGATCAGAGGAAAATACCTGTTTTGACACTCTGTGGGAAAGGCACAAACATCCCGGAAACTCTGTGGGTGTAAACAAGAATGCTTTGGCTTGCATCCTGCAAGGAGATGGGTCTAAATAGTCTGCTCCGGCTTCTGCTGCTGCTGTTGCTGCTAATACTGCTGGGATGGAAAAATGCCTGACCTGGCATATCTTTTACTCTTGGTGCTACAGCAGTCACTCAGGAAATGTTGTTTAAGGGAAACCTTCTGGATCCTATTCATGGCACCAAGGCAAGAAGAAGCTGTATGTTATCTAGAAGATAAAGCATGGAGTTGGCTAATGGATGCTGGTGAGTGAATAAGGCAAAAGGGGAGCTAGTTTACTTTTGGGAAAGGAGTTCTTGAAGACAGAGATGACATTCATGGAAAAAATTCCCTGTAGTGCTCTAAACATCAGCAACTTTTGTTTTAGAGAGGAACTGTGATTTTTACATTAGTAATCTGTTCTATGATCTTGTATGTGTTTTCATAAATAAAATTCCAATTTGTTTCTAGCGTAACTACTTGAAGATGATTAGATACTTTAATCTATGAAGCACAGTTTTCTGTATAATTTCAGTCACTAATATCTACTCTTGTGCTTAAATTAATCCACAATAATTTTGAAAAAATATTTTTTAATATTTGAAAGCTATTTGTCTTCATTTCTAAATGAGATCCTTCTTTTTCACATTATAGATTATAGGATTTAAATTACTTTATGTATATGATTTTGGGTAGGAATGTTGTTTTCAAGTCAAGGTAATTATGTAAGCAGATAAGTACAACATATTCTTATGTTAGTTTTAAAAGAAACATCTTAGCATGTCAGTATGAGACAGTTTTCTTTAACAAGTTATTAGCAAAATGAATATTCTAATGAGCTATTCAAAGGTCTTACGCTAAAATTTTGTTGCCTCTGTAGAGCTCTTTTTTTCATAGTCTAATGACTGGTGATATGTTTGTGTGTGTGTGTACTTGTATTTTTTATTAAAATATTGGAAAAAATAAGGATCTTAAGTTGCTCCAATTTTTGTACAATAATTATTCCATGATTAATAGATATTCTGGGGACTGGGGAGATAGCTCTGTGGTACAAGTGCCTGTCTGGCAAGTATAAGGTCATGAGTTCGAACCCTGGTTCTGGGGGGCGAGGAAGTTCTGTATAAAGCATAAATTTAGAGTGGATGATAAAAGTTCTGACAAATGATGCAGGAAGAGACCTGTTTAACCTTCTAAAACTTTTTTAATGGCTCAGTGGTCTAGAGCGCCTGCATAGAAAAGCTTAGGTGACTACAGGGACCGTGGTTTGATCCTCGGCACCACATGCTGTGCCAGCCCGGCCCTCAGGGCAGGCTGAGTTGGCCATAAAAATAAATAAATAAACAAACAAAAGTTCTGAAACAAGAAAAGAAAAAAAAAAATAAAAAAACTTTTTTAATGGGTTTGGCTATAGATCCCTCCTTATGCATACACTATTTTAAGGCTTCTGTTCCACGTGTGGCAGTAAACTGTTGATCACCTGTGTTCTGGGCAAACTAGGTACAGATGATAAAATTGTGGAGCAAATTTGTGGAAAAATATAAGCTGTGGTTAAGGTGTGTGTGTGTGTTTGACGCAGAGTCTTGCTATGCAGTTCAGACAGTTCAAATTAACATCTAAACTTTGTTGAAATCATTTTTCAAAGACAAATTCAGCCTCTTTGTCCTCTTCCTTTATGAGGTCCCAGTTCCTTCAAATACTGGACCAAGGGGGTAGATCTGTGGCTGAAGTTCCTGCCTGACAAGCACAAGGCCCTGAGTTCAATCCTTGATATCAAAAAATAAACAAACAAAAACTGACTGCTTGAAAGAGTACTACTTATATTGTGGTGTGGGGTTGTTTCACTTTAGAGCAGTGTATGATCCTTAGTGACTTATCAGACATGAGTAAACTTTGCCCAAGAAGGAAATGAGGAAAGGAAATCAACATTGTTAAACAAGATTATTTCAAATAATAATTTAATTATTTGAGCCATTTGACAACAAGTAGCATAATTATGACTGATTTGAAGAACATCTTCAGTGATGTTCTAGGAAGTTAAAAATTATGCAGAAATAACTTATTAAAGAATAGAGGTTCTCTTTTTCTGAAACAAGTATAAAATACTGTGCGTGGTTAACTTCTAGACTTGAAGAAATAAAAGATCTTCAATTATTCTGGTCATTTTTATTTGGTACACATTGAGAATTATAGTATTAAGTCCTGTCAGAGTTTTGATTTAGTTGCTAGCTTGATTTCATCCATCTGATCTAAGTAAATTGTGTTAGGGTCTGTCAGCTGTCTATTACTTAAAATTTAGTGGACTCACTGCTGGCTCCTGAGGCTTGTGAGTAGTTGAGGAGCTGTGAATAGTGATTCCAAACCTGGAGGTTGTCCGTGGTAAGCATAACATTATGAAGTGCAGACAAATTCAAAGCAATCTTAGTAGTTTATTTGGCAGTGCTTCAAAGTTAAATTAATGCCATTTCCCTTTGTTCCTCCTTTGTTCCATCTCTTGCTCTTCTTACATCTGTGCATTCCTTGCCCACTTACTTACTTTTTCTTCAATTTCTTACTGAATTCCTTCATTCACCCTCTTCTGATCACCCTAGAAAGTGATATTTGATAGAATGTATGTTGCATTTTAAAACAATTTTATTGTGTTTGAATTGAAAATCCAGTTGTGTTTAACCTTCTCTCTGTCTTTCCATTTTTCTCTTCCATTTGCAGACAATTTTGCCTTTTACTCTCTGTTGCCTTGTGGATCAGCTTCCTGGGATTGTTGTGCATTTGTAAACCTTGATGTAAAGGTTGTCATGACAGGATTTATTAACCTTCCGTCACTTTTAGATTTTTAACCTTAATACATCAGGCATGCTATAATGTGTGTTCCTTACTTTTCTTTTTAGAACTAGATCTCCATACCCCTCCTCCTCCATGTGTTGGCTTTCTTATGGGATGCGTGAATGGCCTATCTCCACGTATTTTGTTGCCTTTCTCCATTGCTTCTTGTGTTTTGGCGGGGAGTTTTGGTGCTACCTGAGCTCTGTGCTGGTTATTCCCCTTCTCCCAGGGTCTTGTGCTGTGTGGTCATGTCTCCATTTCCTTGGCCTTGTCCATTGACAGAGCCTTCTAGGATGGCTGCCTCTAAAACCTTCTGAGGGTGGGGAATATTCCTTCCCCTGCTGCTACAGTTGAGCCCCATGCTGGGTACCATGTTGCCCTCTACACTTGCTTTCAGTTGTTAAGGCTTCCCAAGCTTTGGCTGTGGCTCAGTGGTCTTGCTGGCAAAACCCTGAAACTTTCCTAGCCTCAACAACTCAGTGGTAGCAGCAGGTGTTGGGATTTCTCCAAGCCCCTAAGACCCTGGGAGGAAGCGAATGGCTGTTGACATAGACCTCAGGAGTTTTCAAAGTGCCCAGAAACGTCTCCAGAAGCTACATAAAGGTAAGAGTTTGATTTCTCCTGGAGGTTATTTTAGAAGTTACACATATCTCTAGTCATGAATTTAATTTGAACAGAGTTTATTAGTAAAATGATATACTTGAGGAACTCTGTATTTGGTTGTGGAGCCAAAATAAAGTTCTGGCATGGGGAACTTATGAAATTTTGGTTACATTTTAACTTGTATTTTATTGAAAGTAAATTTGACATGGAGCAGATTTTTAAAATATTTTATTTTATCCTTTGGGTTGGAACTTAGGAAGTAGTTTTTTTTTTTTTTTTTTTTTTTTTTTTCCCGCAATCACAGTATGTATCTATAAGAGAATTCTTGAGATTTAAAATGGTTAAAAACTAAAAATTATTTATTTTACCAAAGGCCTACATTTTGTTTACTTCCTTATTGATAATTCAAACCAAAGTCGTGAAATCAGTACATCTTCAAATTCTTCAAACTCAAAATCCTAAATCCATAATTAATTCAAAAGGAATTAGAAGTGCTGCTCAGACATGGAAAGAACAGGATTCATTATTGCTGTCCGGAACTCTAAATGTAGAGTACTGTTTTCTTTTCAGGCTTTCTTTTCAGTGTTCATAGGACATTCCACCCATCCCTACTTTATGGCAGGGAAAAAGCACACGTGGGGATAAGTCACCTGTATAAGCAATCTTTGTTCAGGTATTTGGTTAGGGTTAGAGAAAGAAGTAAGTCTATCATAGAATGAAAAACACAAAACAGCTTTGTGCCAGCTGTTACTTATTTATAATTCTTTATTCTTTACCTTGCTTCTTTTTTTTTTTTTATGTATTTAGTACAGGGTCTACATGATCTCACTACACAGATTGAACTCTTAGTGATCCTTCTGTTTTCAGCCTCCCAAGCACTGGGATTACAGGCGTTTGCCACCATGTCCCAGTCTCAGTCACAGTTTCAGTGGAACTAGTGCTACAGGGCTGGCATAATGCACAGGGGGTTGCACTCTGGTTCATGTGTCTGCCTAATTAAGCACTTTAATCTGCTGAGTTGTCTGGCCAGCCCTTTGCTTCTATCTATAGCTATTAATCTGTAAAATGTTATCAGGACACTTTTTTTAATAGATCATCGTTAACCTTAGTATAAATTCATGGCTTCATTTTTTAAATCTATTTGTTTCCTTTTCATTAGGAACTTAATCCTTTGATTCTCTATAGCTGGATCCATGTCTCTAAGCTTAATGCCATCTTGATACCCATTAATTTGAACAGCTTTTAAAAATTAAAATTTGTAATATATTTACAAATAACCATATAAAATGAAATATATCTGTATATGATGGTCTGTTTTGGATGCTTTTAAATAGTAAACTTTATTCCCATTGACATTTCATTTAACATTATTTAAAAAACTGGCTTGGGCTTTCAAATGAACGAAGGAACAGATATCCTGTTTTTTTTTTTCTGTCTTTTTGAGACAAGGTCTCACTATACAGTTCAGGCTCACCTTGAGCTCACTTTTTGTAGCCCAGGCTGGTCTTGAACTCTCACTAATCCTCCCACTTCAGCCTCCAGAGTGCTGCGATTACAGGCATATGCCACTATGGCTGGCAGGAATAGATATCTTAATATCTTAAAATCTCTTAGGAGATTTTTTTGTCACACTCTCTTTGAATGAGTCATGTGATTTCAAGGCTCCTTGTGTTGTCACCCAATATTTTACCCCTTGAAACTGTACCTGCATATAAGAAAAAGAATGGCATGCATATACCATGTAAGAGTAGAACTAAATAAGATATTATACAATAATCTCTTCTATTTTTTACATGGACCTTTTTATTGTAGTATTTGAATATTTTTTCCCATCTTCAAATTTCGTTTGGCTTTGTTTCCTTTATGTAGGATGTTATGTGAAAAATGTTGTACTTATTACTATTAATATGTCAAATATAATGCAAGTTTGGATATTATTTTTATTCTTCATGATACAACTGAGATGTGGAAGCTCTGGTAGGATCTGTTCAACATACATGATTCTAAGTTTGGCTACTTTAAGCAAATTAAACCTACTGCCATAAAATTTTTTAGTAGAATCTTAATTCCCCAATACCAGCCAACCTTTCAGGTGTACTTAGGATAACACATTCTTTCCTTAGATCCTGCATGTAAGAGCCCCGAGGCCTGCTAAATTACTAAACACTTGCTTTTATATGTCAAGCAATCCACCAAAAGCAACCAGTGCTCCATGGCCAAAGCCAAACAATGTAAGATGACAGTAGCATAGTTGTAGACTATTCTGTACAGTTTGTGTGTACAGAGTCTCACTACACGGCTCAGACTCATAGTGATCCTCCTGTTTTCAGCCTCCCCAGTGCTGGGATTATAGGTGTGTGCCAACGGGCCTCGAGAAGGAGCCAGCATGGCATGTGGTGCCAGGGATCGAACTGCAGCCCTGTCTGCTTGCATAAACAGGCATTTAGTCTGCTGAGATATCCCTCTGGCCCTAATCTGCACTTTTTGTGTCCTTATTTGTCACTCAGTGTAGACAGGAGACTACACCATACCTGAACTCAGACCAATTTTGAGACATCAGTGAAGGTATACAAGCCATCAGATGCTTATTTTCAAAAGCTAAAGGGTATTCAGCATAGTATTTACACTTGAAAACTTCAAGATTTTAATTCCCTCAAAAGATAATGAAATGGAATGTTTTGAGATATTTATAGTATATTGAATGGGTAATTCAATTCAGATGTAAAAACAAAAAATGAACTCTTAGTGCTTGCTGTTTTTCTAATGGTCTTATAATTTAATTATTTTTATTTTTTTACATTTTAAAAATAACTCCAGGCATAGTCTCAGCTAGAAGTGTACATTGTTCTTAACTTTGCCCTGAGTGCATTTCCTCTTTTTTTTTTTTAAACTGTTCTATTTTCTTGGTATGACAAATCAAACTAATATAAGGTTGTAAGCTGGGTGTGGTGGCACATGCCTGTAATACCAGCCCTTAGGAGGCTGAGACAAGAGGATTGGTGCGAGTTTGAGACCAGCCTGGAATCATACAATTGTTTTCCGTATTAAATAAAATGATTAAATGCCTGAATGTACTAGGTAGCCAATATGCTTTTGTTATTGTTTGCTGTTCTTTTTTGTTTTATACCTAGTTTCTAATAGAAGTGCTTATTAGACTTTTGTTTTATGAGGTAGGTCAAATGGGAATACACAATCTTAGAAAATGACAAAACTGAAAGAAATAATTTTTCTGAGTGAAAAAAGTCAAATGCAAGAGGCAAAATTCATGTGATAAAGTAATGACATAGAACTATTTATGCATGAATGAGAGGAGAACTAGTAGAGAGTGAAGTTGTGCCAAAGAGCCGTGGGTACTTAAAGACCATTTGTAAAAGTTAAGGAACCATTCTTAATTGTATCTACCCAAGGTCTGATTGTCATTCCCTTATAGTCTATAAATATTTTTATCTTTCACATGAGTCAGTCCTATTCATGGTTTCAGCAACATTCATTTCTTTCCTTCTTGATACTCTCTATATTGTCTCATCATTCTTACAGGAGAATATAGCTTTAGGTATTGGTGTAGAAGTTATTATCTTGCAGAATAAACCTGATGATCATCAGTGTGTCTGGGTACAGGTCAAGTACACATTCTTCCTTGAATGATTCTCATGTCAGGATTTCTGTTAAACTTTGTATTGAATTTTCACATTAGGAAAAATATAAACCTCCAGTTATGCTTTTGAAGTTTGTCCTAGCTATTTAGAGCCACCATAATCACCTACATCAAAAAGTGAAGTTTTCCCAGAAGGAAAGTACAGAGTATCCCCAGTTAAAAAACATAAAAATAAAAGGTTTCACAAGCTGTTTTCCTGATTCCTGATCCTGGGTTGGAAAGATATCATGTCCCATTTATCTCAGTGGGTATCATGACACTATCTACCCAGACTCCACACCAGATTTTATTTAAAGTCACTTTAAGAAAATTAGTCTGTATTTTATTTTCAAAGTGTAGTATCAAGATACCAACTTTATACTTTCGTTGGTGCACTTATAACTTACAACGTTTTAAACAAACATTGCATACATAATGTAACAAAAGAGTACTAACTGTACTACATTGAGATTGCTACGTGAAAAGAGATACTATTAAAAAGGATATCTCAACTCAGCTGCAAGTTCATTACAAAGTAAAATATTTTTTAAAAGTTTTAAAAGTCAAAAAATATTTTCACTGGGTAGAAAATAATATAAAAAACTTGACTATTTCAAAAGGACTAATAGGCAAGTTATTTAAAAATATTTTTACTCAACACAAAATTGTGTTGTCCTTTTAATGAATTTTAAGTTGTAATTTTCTGTTTCAAATGCATTTTAAATGTAAGTTTTATGTTTTTATTTTTCAGGTAGATCATTTTCTGCCTATAGCTCAGATGTTTTAATCCTTTTGGATTAAAAGGTGGTTTGTGTCTACCAAGATTTTTTTTTTTTTTTTTTTTTTTTAGTGGAACTCAGGAACTTTACAACCCAAAAGACTAAAGGTCACTTGACAAGATAGTGGACAGAACATTAGACTTTGAATCAGTGACAGAGCCCATGTCATCGTAGTGTTACTCCATAAATTTACTTCATCTTGTCCACTTGGACTGAATTAAATGAAGAAAGCATAGTGCCCCCCTGCAAATTCCTCGCCTTTTTTATGAAAAAATTAACAAAACAGTATGGTACTAATAACGACATAATAGTATCAAAGCTCAAAATGTACTGGATACTTTTGTTAGAGAAAAAGCCACTGAATTTGACACTATCATTGCAAATTTTTGAACATCTGAGAAAAGGGCACAAATAGGTTAAACATCCTTATGACAGACAATAGGGTTGGTTGGTAGCTTTACCAGATTATGGAGAATGCGATAAATCTTCCCTAAACCTTAATACCACCTTGGAACAGAAAGAGTGATTGCAGAAATAGAGCGAGATGGGGATTTGAAGGAAAGAGCACAGGACCAGGTTCTCCCCAGTAAGGATGCAGATGACATGGCCTCTCAGGGCCCATTCCAGAGGAATGCATCTCTGTTCTAAGTAAAGAATAAGTAATAGTTCTTTAGGGGTTGCTATGTGATTATTTCTAGCTATTGTTCTTATTAGTGCTGAGTTTTGTATATACTTTAGAAAAAACCTTGTGTTGCCTACACTATCTTGTTCATTGTTGGTATATAAACAGAAAAAAGTCGAATATTAGTGGCTTTGTTTAGTGAACAGAATAAATGGAAACATTTCTGATTATTTTGTAAATGAGTAGAGTTGAATATAACTTTATATGCTTCACACATGAGAAAACAAAACTAAGTGGAAACTTGGGCTTCTGAAGGAACAGCTTATTGAAACTGTAGATTGTGATTTTATCTGTGCTCTACTGTAAAGATTTTACTATTTTCACTGCCTAGAGGAAATAACTGAACTAGAGAGCTTGTGTGTCATTTTTGATTAATGTTAGTCATCCTGATCATAGGAAATAAATGTCTGTTTTTCACAGTTGTCCATTTGAACAATAAAATCACATAGTGAACTCATAGATAGTTCAGGAAAATGCATTGAGAAATAACACTCTGAAATTGAGCATGCTAAGTGTTGCATGCCTCTGTTTTATCACATTTTTCTCTGTTTATAGGTAGAAAAGACAAAGGAAAATGACTGAGGCTTATCATTTGGATAATTAGGAATGGAGCATTGCCTAAGGAAAAAGATTTTCTTTTCAAGGATAATAAGCAATGGGTATTTAACTGATTCAGTTTGGAGTAATAGAATTACATAAAGACATTGCATTGACATGATAATGCTACAGGTAAAGACCAGAGTGCCCAGAGGTAGGGTGTACGGTCAGCAGAAGGAATCTGCACACAGTTTGTAGCGCATTTTCCTGTAATCATGAGAAAGGAGAGAAGTCAAACCAACAGAATGAATAGTTAATAAGTAGGAAAATGGTATACATCATCTAGAAAGGCAGAAGAGAAAATATTCAAGTAGTTGTGCTAAAACTGCAAAAAGGACAAGTGGTGAAAGTGTAACATGAGCTTGTACTTACAAGGATGTAAGTAACCTAGGAAAGAGGTCTGAATAAAATTAGCAGTAAAATGTAGATTGCAAACCAGATTCCAAGAAGAAGAGAAGTCCATAGTAGGTTCAGAGTTGTATATGAGGACTCGACAAGTTTCGGACAACTCCATAAACATTAGCAGTTAAGAGAAGTACTATAAAGGAGTGCCAGCTGGAAAACTCAGCATGGAAGAGGAGGCTATTGTGGAATACTGGAATTGTGGGTTTTCCTACTCACAAAGGTTACAGAAATTAATGGAGAGGGAAAGATCAAAGAATCATTAAATAGGGATAGTGGAAGGAGCTATATTTTATTTTTAAATTTTTACTTGGTATAAGGTCTCACTTCACAGCTTGGACTCTTAGTGATCCTCCTATTCTTAGCCTCCCCAGCACTGGGATTATAGGCGCGTGCCACCACACCTGGCCTCAGAGGCCAGCTTAGTGTGTCTGCGCTTTTGGCCAGTGTAAAGCTATATTTTACATAATGAAATTGAGAAAGGATTTTATAAAAAGATGGTATAGAGAGTTTGGGGTTGCAAGAGAGCTAAATCAACACTTCTTGAGAAATAGAACTATAGGAGAAGCTACTCACCCAGTAAGATTACTCTCCAGAAAATTTTCTTTCCTGGAGCTTTGTCTTCTTGTCTTGGTGACACAGTGCCTTATTCTGAGCCCTTTTATGTATTGGTTTTGGTTTGGTTTAACTTCTATGCTTGCTTTATCATCCCACCGTAGTTGAATTTTGTGGGGCTAGGGGACATGTCCTATTCATATGTACATTGATACATGCTCCCTGTTTCTGTGCTTGAATATAAGTCAGTAACCTCCAAAGCTGGTGCTGTCAGAAGGAGAGTTTTGCAGACCTGATACTTAGATGAACCCCAGGGCTGCTTCCAAAACAAGTGAATAGTTCTGGTTATTGTGTCAGATTCTTTTTTCTAGTTAAGCTGGCAGTGTAAATTAGAATATATTAAAATTTAACTCTAATTCATTTTAGAAATTAGAGACATTATTTAAGAAAATAATTGTAAGACAAAAGCTTGTACAGCAGTTGTTGATAAGTGTTATTTATATCAAGCAAATATATTAGATTTTGTCTAATTAGATTATGTACTGACCCACAGTATTAGGCAAGGATCTCTTAGAATAACTGAACTGTTTCCTGATTCTTGCATATCACAAATAACTGAGCAAAACTTAAAAGCTCTGGATTGTCTTTACCATGATAGTTATCATTTATCTTTTCTTAACTTCAGAGTTCTTCAAGTTTCATTAAAAGTTTAATTTCATAATTATGATATATTTCTCAAATATAGAGCTTTTTAACCTATATATACATGGTAAAACAATTTCAAAAATACATTTTTGTATGTGAACAAAGACAGAGTCATAGATTATGGGCTTGAAAATCAAACTGTTGGCGTTTTAATTCTGGCTTCAGGTATAGCTCCTGTGTGACCAGAAATACATTGCTATAAACTATAATTGTCTTCCATGTAAATCTGGAATACTTAAAACACTTCACTGGAGTGAATTTTAAGAAATAAAAAAGGTAAAGGTAATGAAATATGCAAAACATGTGAAGATTCTAGTACATAGTGAAACCTCTTTAAATGTCACTCCATTTCCATTTATGTTTCAGTGATTTGGAAATCTTTGATAAGAATGTTTTCCCCAACACTGCTGTAAGCAGTGTGCTTTCTACTAGTCTACTTTATTTTTTCCATAAATAATGAGCAATTCATTTTTCAAAAAACAGACTTTTTTAGACATAGAAACTATTTTTTATGATCTTGGACTGTATTATTTTTTGTTTTATTTTTCTTTAAAAGGTATAGACTGAGAAAAAGCATACAGGCTGGGTATAATCTGACATAACTTTCATGTGTTTTTAATTATTGCAGTTATTGATCATCATAATTAATAGTAAACATTAAGCTGGGTTTAATGTTAATTAAACATTAATTGTTTCATCCTTACTAGGATGGTACAAGGTAAATACACTTTTGAATCATCTAGAATGTTATTAAACTTTTTAAAATTAAACTTTTAAAGTTTACTTTGTGATAAGTAATTTACACAAATACAACATTTATTATAAGCATTTTTTTTAAAGTAAAGCATTTATTTAAATAAATTTTCACTTTTTATTTGAGAAGTCAGGGTAAGCTCTTAGCAGTTGACAACAAACACCTCAATTTCAGTGAGTGGTTTATTTCAACAAAAGTTTCTTCCTTTATTGTAATATTGATGGTCTGCTCCTTAACCAGTGCAATGATGCAAAGATCCAAGCTTTGTCCTTCTTGCTTCTCCCTGTAAACTACCAAGTGACAGGTGCTGTGACAGAGAAGGGAGAAGACAACAGTGACCTCTAATCATCGTAGCTCACAAGTCTAACTACTGTTTATGCTTAGCTTCCCTTGTTTAAATTTACATAGTGCCAATTTAATACACCAGAGCCTGGAAGGTAAGGTCTTTCAGAGTGCTCAGGCAGAGAGCAGTGCCTATAAACTATAATTTGTTTCTCTTTTGCATCCTTATTTTTGGAGGAGGGAGTCATGAGGATGAAGGTGAATGTTATAAAGTAGATAGATGCTCCTGGGTAAATTCAGATGTACAACATTATGCAACTGTTTATTGAATTCTTATAATATATCAGGGATATTAAGCAGTTTATTTCAATAGATCCTAATCATTTTTGGTTTATAGTCTTATTTTGAGAATCTGAGCGATGTTACAAAACACAGTGTACATCAGTCAGCTATATAACCCACAAGTCTGCCATGCAAAGCCAGGAGTTCACGAAGTTTACAGCCCACAGAAACCTCTGTGGTAGCCCTCCTGGCATTAGAGTACCTGGTTTGTGCTATGTAAATTGGTCAAGTATTAAGAAAGATAAAATAAACCAGTATGAGTGTAAATTTTACCTGCCTCAGGATGAGTGCTAAGGAGCCTTTTAGAGAAAATGAGGACATAGTCTGTCAATTTAAATGGAGTGGGTAATTTGTTATCTAGATGTGGATTAATTAAGGGAGAAAGATGTAGACACAATTATCAATGAAAGTGTAATCAAGAGCCAGATGGCTGATTGAGCACTCAAAGGCAACTGCTATTTGGCAACTGCTATTCGTGGCTTCTTGCTAGTCTCCCCTGTATGCATCTTTAATGATAGATAAATTAAACTTTTCATGTTGTATGGCTACACTGCAGAGACGCTAGTGATTTGCTATTAAAATATTATACACTTGAGCTTGGGGATTGTACAGATTAATGACAGGACACAAAGTATTGCCATAGCTTCTGTATTGAGAGTTTCCTCACTCTTTAAAATTATAAAGCATGTTTCTTTTTAAGTATTTCACTATAGTTTTACATTTTTTACTATATCAAAAGATATGTTTTTGTTTTGTTAAGAATAAATCCAGGCATGTGTTGATGAAAAATTAATACAAAGTGACCATTTTAAGTTATAATTTAGGATTATTTCTTTTCAGACATAAAAACTTGTTATTCCCATTTATGGAAATTTGGAGTACATAAGAAGTTCTGGTCATGTCTTTCATGAAAGTTTTTATCATTTTAAACATTTTTCTCGGTGGTTTATAAATACTTTTAAAAAAATTTACTGACTCACCAGGTTTGTGAGTTATTATTAAAAGACAAAATTCTGGTTGCCATGTTTATTTGTGTGACCAGTACATGCTTCTTGCAGGAAAAGAGTGAGGAAACAATAAAATGAAAATATGAAGAAAAAAAGAAAAGAAAAGAAAAAAACAGTAGTAGGACCTAAAACCTGCCCAAGTGCCTGAGCAGCAAAGTAGCATCAGTGCTGAGAGACCAAAGCCACACTTTCTCTATTTCTTGTACCAGCTCGACTTCATTGGTAATAATTTGTATCTTACTTTGTGATTATGAGACTTAAGATGACTTTTTTTTTTTTTTTTCAATTTTAGGGAAGGTTCTACAGGGTTCTCAGGGTCTCACTACTAAGATTGGACTCTAGTGATCCACCTGTTTACAGCCTCCCAAGAGCTGGAATTACTGTGCCACTACTCCCAGTCTCAATTGCCATCACAGTGTGTCCTTGGGGCAGGGCCAGTGCAGCAGGCCTGAGGCTATAGCCCAGGCTCCTGCACCTGTTTGCAGGTGCTTTAATCTGCTGAGCTATTTGACTGGCCCTTGATTATGATAATTAAATGAATTACTATATCAAATGCCTTGAACAGTGCCCATGTCTGATCTAATTTTGTTTTATAAGTGTAAGTCCTTAAGATCATGTAATGAGGATGTAAACATTTAAATTTTAAACCAAAATTAATATTGGAAGGATTTAAAATTTGATATAAAGTACAAAGTAAATTATTTTGATCTTTGTTATGTCATCATATATTTTATAATCGTGGAAACTGACATTAAATTTTGCATTTTAGTTTTAGCCTAAAACTTTCCATGTTATTTAAATTATTACAAAATTTTAAAACACTTAATTTTAAAAGATTGTACAGTTAACTTTCTTCCATATTGTATTTTATTTTTTGATTTTAAAATAAGCAGTGGTTTAGAAAATGCAGTTTTAATTAAGTTATTGTACTGCTAAGGTAAAGTACAGTACTAGAGGTCATCCAAAACTGAGAAGAAAATACTGAATGTCAGCATTCACCTATTGTGCCATTGAAAGTAGACATTTCAAAACTACTAATGAAATTAAGTATTAAATATGAGCTTTTCCTCCAAGAATTAACCATCAAATTTCACTTCTCAAATAGAAAAGTCAAAATTGAGGTAGAACAACAGTGCCAAATATGTTGTATTTTTGTCATTTCTCACGTCATTCGAGAGCACAAATGAGTCATTATAGAGCTTGTTACTTTATCTCAAAACTTTTTGTACCAACTGAAGAAACATACAACAGTCATAGGCATGGTCAGCATGGCCCTGAAACCCTCCAGAACACAGAGAAGAAAAGCAGAGCCTGCCAGCTACCTTTTGCAACGCTTGAAGAATGTGTTTTTCTAACATTTTTCTGAGGTTACTCTTCTTAGTTTTCATGTGCACTGAGAGGACTAAACACCGTGTTAAGCCATTATCTGGTCTTTAAAATAAGCAGCTGAATCCTAGGATGTCTTACAGAGGTGAAGAAATTATTTAGCAGCCCAGTGTTGCCTGAAAAGCCATCCTTTAAAAATGTTTAAATGGACATGACTTCCTCCCATTCCATTCTTCTTTTCCATAATTTTCAAAGCTAAGAAGTTCACCTGGCATGACAGCTTATGTGCCTGACAAGGTACCCATCTTAAGTTTATGCTGCCTGGAAAATTGAAATTGTTTACATGGAATAACATGTTGTAACTGTATTTTCATGTCTTTGATTTTATTAAGTAGAGATGATAGTTCATTTTTTAAAATATAAAAATGTAATTACTTGTTTTCTATTCCAGATGTTCCTTTGCTCATACCCAATATATCTTAGCATAGAGCTATGTGTTTTGATTTGTTGGGTCCTGTAGTTGGGAAGCAAGTCTATGGATGTGCAGAGATTATTCAGAACTCCAAATTTGTTATTTACTCTTGGTGTGGTCCTTGGACTTCCCTTTCTTCATTTTGTAGATAGAGATCATTCAGTACTGAATTTGAAACATGCATTGCTCATCTCTCTAGGCTGCTGGGAGAATGTGATTGTAGAGAACGTAGCATAGCATTGATCCATAGAGAACTTCGCAAATGGGAACTGTGGGTAGAGGTACAATTATTCACTTCTCTCATTGGAGACACAGAGATGGAAGGTAGATTCAATTTTCAGAGGCCCTTGATTATAGTCAGCATCATTGCTCTCCATTAATTTATATGATCTTTGTCTAGTCATTTCACATTTTGGATTCAGTTTTCTTACTGCTAAAACAAGGTTGTATGTGCTATTCTTGCTTTATATGACTGTGATGACATAACAAAACAATGTTGTTATGTAAACACAAATAATGTTGTCGATGCTAGGTTCCTACTGAGAATAGACTGTCTTTTAGGAGCAAGAACGTCAGCCAGTACATATGTGGGGGATGAGATGGTTCATAATTATTCCAATAATGTGATAATTGTAATTCTAAGGACATTACGTATTTGTGTATAGTAGTAGAGCAGGAAAAAAAGAGTATGTAGACAACATCAAGGAAGTTGAGTCTCAGACTGTGAATCTTTAGTTTTTCTACCTCATTGGTGTGTCATGAAGCTGTTGCTCCCCTGGGGACCTGGCTGTGGACTAACATATGAGTAAATAAAGTTACTGATAAGGGAAATCTAAGCCTCCAGAGATGACATTATATGATAAGGCAGAGAACTGCAGAGAGTGTCAAATAAGGTTCACACATGTCATGTGTCAGCAGTGTATCAAAGGTACTGGCAGAGAAGAAAGCTTATGTTGAAGTTAAATATGTGGTATGTATAGTCCATGTAGCAGAAAACACCTGAGAAAGTGGAAACAGAGACAGAATAGTTTGTGCATAATTTAAGAATATACGTTCTTGTAGCCTGTTCTCTAAAAGGAAGGAAAAAAAGGATTTTAGGATACTAAAGTTTATATGCTGTATAGGTGAAGATACCTTCCAGGATCCTATGTTTAAACACAAATTTGTTACCAATGATAGTGATAGTATATTAAATTATTGACTTGTTGAGATTGATATTATTCTACATTGTGAATTAAAGAAAGAAAAAAATGAGTAAAGAGAAAAGTAGAGTAAAAAACTACATTTCAATATATTTAAGGATTCATTAAGATAAAAGATTGAAAAGAGGGCAAAAGATATTTGAAACATACTTGATTCATTTTTGTATATCCAAGTTCTAGTACTTTTCTTCCTAAATAGATGCATTTCCTTTGCTATCTAGGAGATGAGATATTTTTAGTGAGAGCATTCTCTTTTTTATTCATAATGATAATTATGTTGTACATATTTTCTAATTATGGTTTATATAAGGAAGCATGAGAAATTTTCTTTTTTATCGAAGGAACTGAGTTACTTCAGTTAATCTTTAATTTTATAAAGATTTCATCTAATTCTAAACTATTAAATACACATGTTGAAAGAAATATGTTGCTTAAAATTACTCAAATATATTTGATTAGTATCGTTTAAAGACAAAACAATTTGAATTGTTGAAAAAAATAGGTTTGCTCTTTGTGAACAATACTAAGTATTCACATGGAGGTTAAAACCTTGTATTCTTAGACTACACAATTTAAGCTTGTACCCTGCTCAGTCAGTCATTTTGCTTGAACTACACATATAAGCAAGAAATGGTTTTCGCTTTCTACTTTGCTGACATTAGCAGGAGCTATATATATTTTGACCTAGTCACTTGGGCAGGACAGATTACATTGCAGGTTTTAAATTGTTTGATTTATAAAAGGCATCCAGACTGATTTGCTTACCACCAGATTTTTGAATTATTTTTCAAAAAAATGCTCATCTCTATTTTTCATGTAAATTTTACTTAGGATATTGTTGAAGTCAGTGTTTTCATTTTTTACTTACATTGATATGATTAGTTGGTTCCTTACTGTCTAAATGTGATGGATTGCTGATATTTAACAACATGCTCTTTGAAGGGGGAGAAGAAACATCTCGATTTGTCAGATTTGCTGATTTCTGTGCCATAAATATTAACATTACTGATTTCAGGCCACTGATACAAGGTTCAGGTGGGTGGCCCACAAGCAGCTGTGACTAGCTTTTGTGATCTGGTTTGCCTTATTGTGGTGAGGTCAGCATTATAGAACCCCCAGTTTCCATTCTAGAGGTTAGAGGCACAGGGAGACAAAGACAGATATGGATTTACATAGCTCTAGTGATACTAGTTAATGTCAGTGTAGGTCTCCATTTCTCCTCAGTCCAAATAGAAAATTCCATAGTAACTGGTAGTGATTTGAAAAAGTAGTACTGAAATGTTAAATCATTTGAGTTTTGCAGTGCCTACCTTTGCTTTGCAGAGCAGGCTCAAGCTGTAAAAATGAAAGCAGAATGATACAGAGAACATATTCTCAAAAAATATTCAGAAAATTATAATCTTGTTGACTGTTGAAAACACTGCCCAGAGCAAAGAGGGAACCCTTTTTTCTCCTCCTCCTATAACACCTGTTTGACAGATCCTCATTGGATTCCTTTGGCATTTTCATGGCAGCCAAATTCCTTGGCTTGTGCCCGAATGAGTTTAAGATGTTCATAGTTATTCTTTGTGTCTAATGTCAATATTTTGTCACTTTCCTACGTCTTTAGACTATCATATGTTAAATGGGCCTGTGGCTTGCCCTTGTAATCAGTTCGTGTCTTTTGTACTGCTTCCACTATATAGACAGTATATTTTCACATTTAGTTACATCAAAGGCAGCTTCCTTGTTGTACATTCTATAGTAAAATCCTCTCACCCGTGCTCCACACTAATTGCTGGGATTAGTGACAGCTATCTAATCATTATCTCTGGTTATACTACTTTAAATTTTAGCTTTTCTTTTTGGCATCTGATATATATATATATATATAAAAACTCCCTCTTCTTTCCCTGTTTCCATCCTTTCATACACATTTAAAGAATGCTTTTAAGCATCTTCCTTTATCTGCTTTCTCTGCTTCCCTGGCTGTTTGGGAACTTTTTTGGTGTACTCACATGGTGCAGTGTTGACGATTTAGTATTTGTGTATTCATTGTAACTGCTGCCTTTTGTGACCAGAATTTCATTTTGAAATTTTTCAAAACCAATACAGTCTTCAATATTTGTATAATAAACACCTGCATTTTATTCAAGTAGATATACTAATTGTTAACCTTTCATTTTATTTTTACTTTATAATTTCTAGTATTGGCCAAAATGGGCTGTCAAACCCAGGTCTTGGCACTTGCTAGACAAATACTATCCTGCTGAGCTGCACTCACCTGCCTATTGCATTTTATATATAATTTATCATCTAACATACAGTAGATGATAAATGTATGAATGAATGGAACACTAATGATACTTTCATAGTTTGGGTGTAGTGGTTCCATTTTCTACACTCAAAGGCAACATTTCATCCTTCTTTTAATAAAACTGTCATTATACCACCAGCACATTTACAGGTTTGGCTACTCACACATGGACATTTTCCAGATTAAGTTTCAGTGTTTGTTATGTAATACCTGCGTAGTAATTATTTGGTGAATGAATGATTCAAGATACAGATCTTAAAGAAACACTAAAGATAATCTAAGAATAGCCGGCTGGGGGTAAAGTTGCCTTAAAAAAGGAACAGAGTCAATGCCATTTATTTTCTTCAAAGAGTCGAGAGAGAGAGAGAGAGAGAGAGAGAGAGAGAGAGAGAGAGAGAGAGAGAGAGAGAGAACATTTGCAACTAAGTAATCAGTAATTTCATGCCAAAGGACCATGCATGTGCTAGAGGCTGGTAACTGTTCAGTGTAATGGGAATGCCAAATGCTAAGTAGCAGTTATGAGCAAGGGGATGATACAGGGCTGCAGGCTTACTTTGTAATAAGTTCAGCTGCCTGATTTGAAAGCTTTATGATGCTACTGAATGATTCATCTGGGATAGTGATAAATAACACCTTCGTGTTTTAAGTAATTTTGTCCTAAAGGCCTTACATTGGGAGAATAAATCTTGATTGTCATAGGAGCTAATTCAATGTTATGCATATTTCAAAGAGCATGCTTAGTGATTATTGTATCTTTATATATTAATGAGTTAATGATTCCATAGTCAATTAGCCAATTTCTCTTACCTAACAATTTTATTTTCTTTCAGGTATTTTCTCCTAAGGAAAATCATTATCTAGAGAGTATATGTTGCTTATGGCAAGGAGCTAGTACAGTGTCTAGCTAATATTGCTGAGACAGAGAAAAGTTGCTATAATTATACACCCAGCTTTGTATGGTGCTGGATGTCTTTTAAACTATTTTTTTTGCTGCAAAATTCATTCTGTGAGTAAATGAGTAGGAATTAATCAATGAAAACAACAGTCGTTTGGGAGATTTTTGCAATTGATGTAATACTTTTGTTTATTGGACTAATTAAGCCTGATTGACTTGCAGATTGCAGCTACTCTGACAAAGCACCCACCGCCCACGGTATTTTAAATCTCTTCGCTCACTGCAGTGCAGAGCCACTGTCTGGATCCCCTGGTTGCAGGGATCTTCAAAGGGATGATATAAATAGGGTCTGTTCATCTAATCTTGAAATTTACGTGTAACCGCATCGTGAAGCTTCCATATTTATGTAGTGTTTCCTTTACGGTCCTACGGAAAATCAGTCAGCATAATTTATGATTTAAGTTCATTACCTTGGAAGAAGATTTTGGTATGATTTCTGAAGGATATAAAATATTAAATTTTCATGGAGGCCAAAATTTCTCAGCTTCAAACAGCACTATTGATATTTTGGGTCTACTGAGATCCAAAGAATCCTCATTTCTTATAGGATTATCCCTGCTTGAGAGCCACTGATGAAGTCATTTTTTTTTTTTTTTGATGAAGTCATTTAAAAATTATTCAACAGGGGGCCGGGCGTGGTGGCTCACGCCTGTAATCCCAGCACTTGGGAGGCTGAGGCAGG